>BMAO01002019.1:0-231055 GCA_019973975.1 Trichonephila clavata
TTTACAAGTGCTGACATGACCTAATCAATATTCAGCCATCACTCCAGTGGTGTAACCCAAACCCCTGCAACCCCCTCATTGGAGGGGGAGGCAGGATTATAGGGCCCCATATCCTGACTGACGTCAAGTGTGGCTTCTGGCCCAAAATTTACTTTGCAGGAGGAGGAGCCCTGATATCCTTCATTATGCCACGGCATCACTGGTACCTACATAGAAGCAGCTTGATCAGAGAACACAACCACACATCGCCACTCCATTCTCCAATGATCCCTAGCATGACATCACTGAAGTTGCAGGTATCGTGATTTAGAGCTAATGGTATGACCGCTTTACGACGTTTGGCTGGGAGTTATTTCTCATGGATTTGTTGATTCATTGATTTTTTACAGTTCACTGTGTCAGTCTGGTGCTGAAAGAAAAAACCGAATTTCTGCTGTAGATGAACTACGATGTTTCCCAACCTTGTGGTGAATATTATGGTCTTCTCTGTCAGTGGTGACCTGTGCGTGGTTAGACCATAGTTCTCTTAAAATATTACTTTCTCAAGACCACTACTGTAGAAAATCATGCACAATGGATGCATTTCTACCAAATCTTTGTGAAATATCATGGAAAGAAAATAAACATTTTTTAATCTCTATTATACCTCGTTCAAACTCAACGAGCTGTTGATAATGGCTTCTTTGTCTTCTTAATTCATACTGGACCATCATCAACGATAAATAACACTCACGAACATTATAGCTCGTATTTAAAGCACAATTGATTTGCATCCTCAAAGTGGTGCAACTAGCGTCACACTTATGCACGAATGCGAAATTTGAGGATTCAAGTTATCTTTCAAATTTTAAACTACGCCCATAAAACTTCTTTGATGCAGCACAACTCCTTCTTGGAGATGGAATTTTTATTTCCATCAGTGTATTTACTAAAGAAGATAAATGAAACAAAATGAAGTTATGTGATAAAAGGTATGTCTAGTTCAAAGCAAACTATTTCAAGCTAGTTGAATTTAGGCCTTTATAGCAAGGTAAATATTAATAAAAGCAGCCCTGGCTGAAATCCGTGAAATGAATGAGGGGGGAAAAGGACCACAATATTGGAGCATTTTAAAACGGACAAATATGAAACATCCCTAATGAACACCATTTGGAATACCAAACACCAAAGAATAAATGGTAATGGCAAATTATTGTAATGAGTTGAATGTGAATCATCAAAAATATTTAGTCTGCTAAAATCTCTAGAACATTATATCCAAAATTTCAGAAATGAATTTGGGTAAATGGAACTAGGAGCAACTGATTTATCAAGACTCTCGTTTGAATAGGAAGATGGACAAGCTCGCAGGTAGCAAAAGAGAAAAAATTATTTTCAGTGAATGTAAAAAGTGGGTTGTGAAATTTTGATAGAAGGAAAGATTTCAAAAATTTCAATTTCATTTTATGCCTTATACAATAGAGCAAGAGCAGAACTATCCCAAAGACCTGATATGTATGAAACTGTTATAAAGGATTACTGTATTTTTCGATGAGAGATTATTACATGAAATTAAGAAGTAAGCTGCATAAAATCTAAAGAAAAATTACAAAGGTGATATTGAATCTTTTAATTTTGACAATATGAATTGGATCCCTTTTTACTCTTTTTTTTTAAAGAAAAAAAAAACAGAGATACAATGAAAAGACACCCACTAGAAATTTATTGAATTGCAAGAGGTCTTGGGTAGAGCGACATCTACCGATATCAAATACTTCAGGTGAGAGATCTTTTTCAATTTTAAAGTGTGTTAAAAATTACTTAAGAAGCACTATGAGAGAAGAAAAACAACATGGTTATATTTATATATAGAACAAGATGTTTGGACAAAATAGAAACAGCAAAAATAATTGATGAATTAGTGAAAGAAAAATCAAGAAGTAAAGTTGTATAGCAAAATTGTAAGCTCTTAAATTTTTTTTAAATAAAGTTAAGATTTTTCTTTAGCCACTGAATTTTATTATTAACAATATATTTATTTTGATCATTTAAGGTCAATGAATCTTTTCACTATTTCAGTTTTTCCCTCGAGCCCCATGGGCCTCAAACATTTTACCGCCAGGGGCCCCCAACTATCTTAATCTGCCTCTGAAAATACTTATATATTAGCGTAGTTGAAATTGCATAATAAAACTGAAAATATAATTAAAAATTGATTTATTATTTTAATGAAACAAATAAAAAAATTAATTCATCATAAAAACAAATAAAATAGTACATAATGAAATTTACAAAAAAAAAAGCATTTCTTGATTTCTTGTGTTTTTGTAAATAAGCTTATAAAAACACAGCTCCTCCAACGTTTCATCATTGGAACGGCTTCTTAATTTTGTCGCAAATTGTCCTGCCCATAGAAAATACACGTTCGAATTCTTTGCTAGTAGGTATTATCGTCATTAAATAGGAGTATGTTCTTTTCAGGTAATCACCACGTCTCCCACCATTTTCAAAAAAAGAGACTATTCTTTTCGAATTTTTGATGACTGTGTCTCAAATCTAATAGACTGCATTGGTGCATATACCTCTTTGATAACTTTATTTAGTTCTTCTGCTACACTTTAAGGTTTTTGTATATAAATTGATCCAGTTATTGAATCAGAATGTGAATCAATTTCAAGTGTTACCTCATTTGAAATTGAAGATCTTTGCGACATTCTCCCATACTGTGCCTATATATTTTTTTTAAAAAAATTCTACGTACATATTTTATAAACCGTATATAAATTTTTGAAAAAATTCAATTCTTAGAAAAATTTTTACATATAATTTAGACAAAAATTAAATCCCAGAATTATTATTTTTATCCCGGGATTCCGAATTAGAAAAAACACGGGATCTAGGGATTTCGGAATTCCGGGGCTGAAAACCCTACTAAATATCTTCCAAAAATTCTAAATGCCTCTGTCCAAGTTAGCTGACACCTGACATCCTGAGGGTGGGAGAAATGTCCGTTTTCTGACCCCACTCGCGATGTGGAGAAAGTTACAGAAGAAAATAAGTTTAATATACACACCCTCCTCGAACCCTTCAAGGTTCAGCACATGTATAAGAAAACTAACATTAACCATATGCAGTACAAAAAAAGTAAATATGATACATTATATGTAATACCAGATTCACAATACTTTGAAAAAAAATTTCAAAATATAATAATTCAGACAAAAATTAAATCCCAGGGTCCCGGGATTTAAAAAACCTCCGGGATTCCGGGGCTGCAAACCCTAAAAAATAATAAAAAAATAAAAAAACGCATAAGAATTTTAAACTTATTTTACAATTAAAGAAAAAACACTTTTTGAAAAAAAATTATTTCAATTTAGTTTTAAAAAATAATGCTTTTAACAAAAATATTATAGCATTTCACTCTCTGGCAGGACATTCTACGCAATATAAAATGAGCACATATGTAGTTGATATACAGATCTCATAATAACCGTAATTGATAAGTTTCAACTTTTACTTTCTAGGGACTATTGAAATAACACAGCAGCAAATTAACAGTTTACAAGCAAATCAAACATAATAAGATGCTAACAGGAATTATCCTCAGAATATCAAGACTTGTCTAAAGTTATTAATAACAAGTGTATACTTAATTATGTAGTAACAACATTTCTTCCTTGCACCATACACAACTACAAAAATAGTAATTTAAATATGGCATGTGCGTAAAATGGAAAATTTTATAAAATATTGAATTTCCTTTAAGTAAAATGTTCCATATAATGCGAAATTTTGTTACTTCCAATGATTTTAATCTAAATTTATACAAATTCTGGGGGAAAATTTTATACATGGAATCTCAGAGTAACAATATAATATACATATTTCTTCTCAAACACTAAACTTTTGAAGTTCTCACAATTAATGAGATTCAATATTTTAAGTTCCCATGTTTTTGGAAGAGAAAAATGCTGCTGGTAATGGAAGGAAAAATATCCATCATTAGTAACATATTTCCTGATGAAAATCCTTATTCATTAAACTAATTCTGATGAAGAATATATTTCTTAAACATGAAATTTTCTCATTTTATAAATGTAAAAGTGTATACTAAAGTGTTAAATGCTTTTGGATGTTCTATTAAAATACACTACACCGCCTACTTTGCAGTAAGAGACAGTATGAGAACTATTTTATTATCCTCTATGAAATGCATTAAAGAATAATGAACACAAATTAACTATTAATAACTACTCAGAACTGGTCAGCTTGATTCTAGAACAAATTAAAGGGTTTTCTAGTAAAACTCCACATAAAGAAAAGTTGATTCTTCATAGTAGCTTTATCATAGTGACATCTTAAAAATTAGGTAAAAGCATCTTTTGATCCACAACTAAAACTCCTACCTTCTTTTAGATATAAATCTCTTCTAGATACACAAAAAAAAGTTTTTCAGAAATGCTCCATAAACAGCATTGAAGAACATATTCTTTTACTAATTATTTTATGGTAAAATTCAAAATGAAATAACATTCAAATTTCTAATTTTTAAATATTCTTTTTAACATGCTAATCAAATAAATTATTTATTTCAAAACAAATGTTAATTTTCTAACTCGGAGACAGGGATAAATATTTAAGCATAAAGTAACATACAATTAAACCTGTTTTTGTGCGGCAGATAGGGACTGCATAAAAAAACCACACAAAAAAAATATTCGAAAATTTCACAAATTCTTACATATAATAAACAAATTCGTAGAAATACTACAGAAATTTTTTTTTTATGTGGTGGAGAGGGACCGCATAAAAAAGTTGCACTTACAAAATACACCAATTATTTACAAAATTCATAAAAAAGTATTTCCGTAACAAAATAAATAATTAAATTACACATGGAAATATTTTTAAAACATTAGTTTCTCATTGCACATATATGGAGAAATTTTCAAAATGCACATACAGAATTCACTGCTACTCATCATCCAAAGCGCTCATCTTCCTGTGATGAATAAGTTCAAAATCGCTTTCGCCACTTAAAGATATCATTTCAATTTATTTATTTTTTGGCACCATAAAGTAAGAAATAAATTTTTATGAGGAAGGTTGGTTGGTCAGTTGCTTGTAAATGTCACAATAACCAGATATGCATGAGCGAAACTCTTTTTGAAATTTCATACTCCTTTCAGGATTGGTATCTATTTTGAAAATGATTTTCCTATTTGATAGAAAGCTGTATCTCTGCATATATTTTATCCACTCTCAAAGAATATGGAACTTCTTGTCCATTGTCATAATCCATCAAATTATTGATAATGCCACTGTCATTGAAAGTTTCATCTTCAATCAAGCATGGGCTGTTGGCGCGCTGAGAGAAAGCAACAGAACATGCATTATTGGAAGAATGTTTATAACAAATGAACATAACATTTTGAAATGTATATATGTACATTACAGTGACGTAACATACACCCTCACAACCCCCATCTCGCAAGAGGGAGGGGCTCAGAACTCTAGGGGGCCCAAGGCCTAACTAACGCCAAGTACGTATCTACCCCATTTATAAAATATTAACAAAGGCAAGAGTCATAACATTACAGTCATTCAAACCCCTAATGATGAGAGTTTAAAACTCAAAAGAGCTAGGCACTCTGGTCATCCCCCCCCCCCAATGACTATAAAATATTAAAGACAAAACCTGACTTTGCAGGAAGGTCTCCTAACATTCTCCATTGCCACTGGTACATTGATAGAAAACATTTCAGTGGCACCAAAGCCATTGAAATTCCTACACGGCATAAAAAGAGATTTCACAGAAAAAATGCACAAAAATAAAATCGCACAAAAACAGGTTCTACTGTAGTTTACTTTGAGTAAAAAATGTAACTTAACCATAAAAAAAATCAAGAGTTTTTGTATGAATACATTACAGATAGAAGTTGGGTATTATATTTTGTTTGGTTTTAAATGAAAATAACAACAATAATAATTAATAAAAGAACAAAAAAAACAGGTTATAACAATGTTTCTTTCAAAGACATTAGAAGAGACATACCATGAAAAGAGATATGGAGAATGTTGATTCAAATCAAATATTGGTTTTGACTGTTAATGTAAATAGTAAAGAACTCTACATCAGAAAGTAAAAAATAGAATATATGGCCTGAAAAGACAAAGGAAACATAGTTCTAAGTTCGAAAGGGTGACAGCATAAAATACCCTACTATTGTGAATCTTGAACTATTCGCATTAAATATTTTGGTGAATCTCATAAAACATGAGAAAAATAGATAGTTTTCCAGACATTACAAAAATTGAATACATTAATTAAAAACAATGTATTTTATCATATAATTATTTAAAAAAGAATTTATAATTTATTTTATGGTTTATACAATACACAGTAAAACGGACAAGTACAAAAAATTAGTGCCACAAGATTAACTCAAGGATAAATTGTATAGTAAAAAAAAGGAACTAGTTTGATATCCTGGGTCTACGCGCCAACCGCTGTTTGACGTGATTCTTTATCACGCCAAGCAGTAAATGTCATTGGAATAGAATCTAAGACGGCGGCCTACCGGTAAAAGATCTCAAGGAAAATAATTTTAAAGAACTTTTGAAATACAGTAAAATCGATTTCAAATGATGAATATAGGAAGAGAATGAGACTAACCAAGATCAACAAATAATGAATATCAATATAATAAAAAAAAATCATATTTACTAATAGTAATATTATGTAGTATACAATAATCTTATAAACTTTATAGTAATTATTAGATATAATATTATATAGTAATAATTATTATACATTCATATAGTATTATTTAATAATAATTATTTTATATAATAATAATCATAATATAATTTAATAGTTTTTATAAAAAAGAATAATCATCGCATCGTAATATAATAAAAATCGTACATATAAGAATACTCATTTAACATAATTATAAATAAATAGTAAAATAATAATTATAAACAAAAAAAATACCAAGAAATAAATAACATACTTACAAATAAATAATGTAATAATAAGAAAAATAACACATATGTAATATTTATAAAAAAAACAATTACAAATAACGAATATTATATGATTATTAAACATTATAATTGTATTTTATTACATTATTAATAAAATAATTCCATAATATATATTAAAATGGATAATGAATAGCAATTAAAAAGTACTGAAAACTTGAAATGTTCCAAAAACTGCAAGTTCCTTCAACGAATTTCATCAAACAAGGAACGTTAAAAAAAAAATTTTTAAAAAGTAAAATAAAATGAAAAAAAAAACATTTTTAAAAAGTAAAATAAAATGAAAATAAACCATTTATAGCAATAATTAAAAATACAACACTCATTCTTTTAAAAAAATATCCTAGTACTCACCAATGATATTAGAAATATCCATATTCAAAAATAGCATTAAATAAAATAGAAGACTGAAATAATAGTTTGATTTGGAATTGCAATGAAAATGGTTAAATTGTAAAAGAAATTGAATTAAGATCATCTAAAGTTAATAGGATTACTGTAGGAACAAAACCACAATAAAAATTATTTCTTATAAACATTATCTCCTATGGCAACCACCATCACCAGACAATAAAAATATCAAGGTAACCATACTGTAATGTTATATATATCCCCCATCTTGGTGAACATAAACAACAACTTGGCGTCTACCCCGTGATATCACCCGCACTGAGAAGAACCAAGATTAATAAAAAATTAATATCAATATAATCTAAAAAAATATTTACTAATAGTAATATTATGCAATAAAGAATAAATAATCTTATAGTAATTATATATAACAAATTTTACAGTAATTATTATATATATTCATATAATATTACATAGTTATAATTATATATTTATATAGTATGATTTAACAATAATTTTATATAATAATCATAATATAATTTAATAGTAATTATAAAAAAAGAATAACCACATTGTATTGTGATATAATAAGAAGCGTACATAAGAATACTCATTTAACATAATACTTATTTATAAATAACATGTAATAATAATTATAAGAAATATAAAAAAAAAAACAATTACAAATAATGAATACTATATGATTATCATATATAATAATAATTGTATTTTTATATTATATTATTCATAAAATAATTACATAATATGTATTAAAATTAATAATGAATATCAAATTTAAAGTACTGAAAACATGCAATGTTCTTTCATCAACAGGGAACATTAAAACAATATTTTTAAAAAGTAAAATAAAATGAAAATAGACTATATATATTTATTGCAATAGTTAAAAGTACAACTCATTGTTTTTTTAAAAAATATCGTAGTACTAACCCATGATATTAGAGATATCCGTATTCGAAAACAGCACAAAATAAAACAGGTCTGAAATTATACCTTGTAATAGAGCAAATGCAATTAAAATTGTTACATTGTTAAAGAAATCAAATTAAAATTGTCTGAAATTAATAGGGTTACCATGGGAAAAAAAACAAAAGTTAAACCTACTATCCCATAGCAACCATATGGCCAGATGTTAGAAAAATAAAGTTAACCATATTATAATGTTATCCCACATCTTGGCGAACATAAACAACAATTTAACGCATAGACCCAGGATATCAAACTAGAACCTATATTTAATATCAAACAAAATCATATATATAAATAGGTATGCTTATTTTCACCTGAAATTATTCTTAACAATTCACATACATATAAAACAAGAAATATACAAAAAAACCATACACCAAAACAGATTTTGGACCTACCTTGATACGTTGTATAATATCGCGGCTCTTCTGAATTGCCTTTTCGTATTGTGTATTTCCATACAATACTTCATCAGTTTTTGTTGCAAGTAAATCAATATCACATGATATTTTATCTTTATGTGCAAAATATATAGTTATGCCAATAGCTGCAGCTGATGCTACTAGTGATTTTGTAACAGGAAAATTTTTTACATGAGTAAAATTGGAAGATGTAAATTTAATGAAAGATCTAGTTGAGTTACGCCATAGAGTACTGCTAAATGATATAAATGAAGAGCAGGAGTTTCTACAGAACATTTTATGTAATAAAATTGCAACTGAACAAAAATAAGTTTATACTTAAAAAAATAAATTGCAACAGATTAATTAAAACCAGAAAATAATTAAGAAATAGGCATAAATTTAACCTGACCACAATTTAAAACTATATATTAGCAAAGTATACCCCTCATAGAAACATTTTTAAAAAAGAGAGAGATCTTGCATTTCCTTTTCGTAAAATCGATAACAAGCGGTAAACAACTGTTAGGCAAAATAAAGATTAAAAGATAATCCAATATGCAAGTTGATAAATTCTATAAATGTTAGGAAACTGATAAGAAAATAACATTTATTGCATAGTACACTCTAAAAACTTAAAAGCTCTTCAAAGTGAAATAATCAAATATAAAAACAATATAACTAGTCATTAACCGAAGCGCTGTATCATAAAAATACACAGATAAAATAAATTACAGAGCTTCCAGAAGAAATTCTTTTCGTTATACCCCACAGATAAATTTTTTTTAAAAATTTATTTTCTCTCACGTGTTTTTTTATTATTTTAATTTTTAATTTAATGACAACTAGTAATATCTATTAATAGTGTTTTTCAGATCACAGAAAGGAATGAAAATCTTTCCAGTTAATATCTTTATTTGGGATTTGGAGCAACAAAGGCTCAGTTCAGTTCAGTTCTTGTGGGATATGGAGCAGCAAAGGCTATTATCACCTTGATATGAATGTGAATATCTATAAAAATCGCTATATGTGTCTTTCCTTTCTTAATATATATCAAAGAACTTCATCTTCTGCAAAAAAAATCCCTGAAAAGTTGCTTATTAACAATGCATATTCCAAAAGTTCTCTGAAGGTGGTGTTTTTGCATGGATCTATCTTCAGTATATGGACTCCATACACCTGACGTCATAATCACGTGATGATATACAAACAAATAGCCACGTGTTTGATTCGACTGAGTATTTTGGCGGAATTTTCGTATTTACATCTATCAAAAACAAATGAAAGAAGTTGTTCCAAAAGAAATTTCGACTGAAATGTGTGTACTTTTTAATTATTTCATTTTCAATATTTTTTGTTTTTATCAAATACGCTGACGATTTTTAAAGTTTTAAAAAGAGTCTGAAATATTTTCTGAGCATTTCGAATTCGAACAATTTTAATTTTGCAAACATACACAGATCAGGGTACCACTTCTGTGATCTATTCTGAATGCTCTGTATTTGTTAAGTATGTAGTTGATTACCTACGGTTTTTTTTTTTCAATTCCTACTATTAGTTCACACTTTCTCAATATTTATTTATGTTGTTCAAATTTTCAATCGTTAGTAAAATACATTTTAAAGCGCTCGATTGAGTTAAAATTTTATATACATGATTATTTTGGTTGACAATACAGAATTTAATTAATAAAAATTAATTGATTAAAACTAATTATTCTAATAATTATAAATACATCCATGTTGGCATCAATTTTGGCGACATAGTGACCATTTTGGCGACTTGTGTCCAAAATTAAAAAGGTTTTTTCTCACATTTTAAAACATTCAGTTGAACTGAAATTTGAAACACATTTGTTTTGGATAGTAATGCAATACTTAAATGATAATTAATAAAAATTGTCACTTAATGTTGTGATTCTTCATATGTATACACATATTTATATTAACTATAATTATTTGATAAAAAGTAACTAAAATAAAAATTTTCTTACCTAAGAAGGAATTGACTTATTTTTTTTATAATACTTGTTTTTGTTATTTTAAGATTATTTTTGACAATTTTACAAGCACTACAGACAAAAATTTGAAATTGAACTGTCTTAATAAAGAAATTTGTTCTGTTAAATTTTATTTGAATAAAATCTCACTCTTAAATTTTGCCATCCATTTAGTAGCAATACAAAATACTTTTTAATTTATAGAAATATCATCATAACTTTATTCATTTTATTTCCTAACTGTGTATATAATGTTAATATATATCTATGCATTTTCTATGTTGCAGTCATTTGAAATTTTATTGTACTGTATGTTGATAAATGTGTCGACTTCAAAGCATTTCAATTTTGCAGACACGAAAAAACAAACCAGGGTTCTACTTCTGGGACCTGTTCTGATTTTCTAACTGATGAATAAGTATGCAGTTGAACTCACCTACATTTTTTTTTCTTTTTTCTCTTTGTATAACTATTTTCACTAATTTAACAAGCATGATAGATAAGATTTTGAAACTGAACTGGCTCAGCAAAGTCATTGTTTTGTAATTTTCAGAACAATACACTTACAAATACAAGTAAATTAATGAAGTTCATATGTACTTTTAAAATATGCATCCATAAATGTATAATGCTGTATGGTGAAGAACATACAATATATTTTAATAATTTGTGAGTTTCATATTCCACTATTTTTCCAGAAACCAGGGAATAAATCAGTTCGATACTGAAGAGCTAGAGATCATATAGAAATTGAGAAGCACGTATCTATCTATATTCTTAAAATACTGATTGCATTAACTTTTCCTAATATTAAAAAAAACAATTACGATAAAAGAAAATTTCTAATTATCAATTTTACTATACTACAACTGACATTTTAAATTTCACATTATTTTTATTTTACATTTTTATAAGCTTTAAATTCATGAGTAGTTACATATACATGCATAATTATGTAAAAAAAAATTTTTTAATTCTTTTAATACAGGGATAACAAACGTTACATTCTGATTAAGTCCAGCACTTTCCATTCCTTCCTAGATAAACTTGCCTTTCACAAAACAGAATAGAAGCAGAAGAATATTGTACAGAAAAATAAATGCATTGCAAATAACATTAAGTGATTTGCATATGAAAACCTTAACAGAGGGTTTCATTGCAAGAGATTTTTTAGTGTATTCAATGTTTTAAATATTGAAAATACCTTAATGTCCCCCCAAAATAATATTTTGCAAGTGATTGATATGTTTTTGGTAAAATTTAGGACAAGTGTGTCCAACACTTACACAATAGAACATATATTTAGTTAATCTAAATTTTACACATCTTCACAGTAGTTAACATAGATACTTCAGTATTTAATTATCTAAAAAATTAGGATGCAAAAATCTGATATGTAACCATACATGTTGTATCAAAAACAGGTATACATACATATAAATCAAAAACTTGTTGTTTTTAATAATTTTTGAATATTACAGGGGAAAAGAAACATTTTTGAGAACCATTCACTATAGGAAATGGAAAAATATTTTAATTTACTACAGCTTCTTTAATGTTTATACTTGATGATTTTTTAATCAAGTACCATTTTTAAACATTAGAAGTCAAAATGATCATTTACCATTTCTAAAATTACATGTAAAAAAATTATGCAACATTTTGAAAGTCCTTACTCGCTGTGCTATTTTAGGTAAAAGATATGATTGATCGAGAATTGATTTCCAAATATAATAAATTAAGGAATTAAAATTTTTTAATTAAAATCTGTGTATAATAGAATATGTTTATGTCCATTTATGGAATATAAAATTCCTGCTCACTCTTACATGATCAAAATAAAAAAGTCATTTTTGAATCCCTAATTCTTTTACAAAATAAATAAATAAATAATTGAATAATTGTAATATATTTGTGTGGTATCTATTAGCACAACATTTGTTTTTCAGAGTTTGACTGTGGTATAAACCTATCACACACTTGTACAATTTTTTTTTACTATGTATTACAAATAAGCATTTATAGGTATTTGCACAATTTGTAGAAGATTTATCATTATTGATTAGATTTGTGCTTTATATCGATTTATTTTTACATAAATATAAAAGTCTAAAAGACTCATGAATATTGAAATTATCCTGCTTATAAGTCTGAATAAATTTTTCGCACTGAGTTACTTACAAATATTGACCCAAGAAGAGTACTTGGATCAATTATATATTTATTGAGAATTAGAATCATGAAACCAAATCTGGCTTTATTTACAGACATTTGATTCTGTGGGATGTTGTTGCATTATACAGCCAATAACTGGAGCTGTTCCTGCTCATGTTTGAACACAGTAATAATAATAACATAATTTTTTAAAGTTCTTGATGTGTTTTTGCTTGGCAAAATTATTTGGCAGTTTAATACATAAGTTCCTAATTTTGGAATGGTATGAGTACTGATTTAGCATTTATTTGAAAAACTTTGAAGTAATTTAATATTTTGCTCAAGAATAATTTGGGAAAATGAAAAGTTTCTTGAAATTTAGGATTTTCCTTGTAAACTAATGATATAATTAGTTAATTATCTTGCTTATAAGTAATAGAAACTTATTTTGATTAGAATGGAACTCCGTTTATTCATGATAAACTTTGGTAACTTGTTGATGTTTAATAATGATTTTAATCTTTAATAATATAATTTGGTGGCAAGCTTCTCAATGGTATGGGCCACAAGAAAGTGTCAAAAAATTGTTTTTTTTAAAAATGTTTAGGGCATTGTGAGGCCTTAAAATAGTATGATTTATACCAATACATTGTGAAGTTTTTAAAAATATGTTATAAAATACTAATATTTAGCAATTTTAGTCTTAGTAATTATCCCCTACAAATGTTTTAATTTTTTTTTTATAAATTGTCTCCGTGGGAAAAAAATGAATTATATTAAAATATGGGGAAAATTTTAGAATTTGTTTGAAACATGCTAAATTATTTTCGTGAAAATTTTTACATATAGGAGCATACAAAATTTTTGTTAGCTAGTTTATTTTAGTAATTACAATTATTTAACATGCATCATTTATGAACATTTAATTTTAATATTACATGATTATAATACAAGTGAAGCATGTGAAAATTTTATTTTTTTAACAAAGAAATTCATTGCAATTTAAAAAATGCATTTTTCATATTCTATTGAAAGACTATCGGTGACATTACTTCATTATGTACTCATGTGAAAAAAAATTTTCTAAGATGTATTCCAAAAGAGAATTTTTTTGTCAGTTTCAATCTTTATTTGCATTAATATGGATACATAAAATTGAAACATTGTTATTGTATACTAATTTTTTAAACAACTGTTCTATAAAAATTCCAAAGACATAGTAAGATCTTTTGAAATTTATGATGATTCTGTAATGAAATAACACATTAGCCAGCTTTGATTGTCTGGCTTTACTTAGTAATTATCATTTACAAAGGTTTGAAATTTCTTTTAGAAATTTCTCTTTAAACTATCTTCAAAGTTTAAAAAAGAAAATACTCTTATACTATTAAGTTAAAGAAAGGAATCATATTAATACATAATTTTTAGAAATAATGATTAACTTTATTGAATTATTCTTTATTATAAATTATTTCTTATGAGTTATTGAATTGCATATAAATTATCCAATAGATGTAAACCAAATGAATATTTCCATACAATTTTAAAAAATAAAACAATAATTAACATTAAAAACTTTGATATCCAAACAATACTAAAATGGATTTTCAAGAACAGCAAAAAGGGGGGAAACTTAATATAAATTTTAGAAAATAAGTGAAATTCACAGGCTATTTTTTCATAATTACAAGAAGTTTATATATAAAAGAATACAATTAATGTCACAAATTTATTAATAAATACCTTTCCAAACGAATGTATGTATCCATCTGCTCTGAAACATGACACATTTTAGAATGTAAAAATTTTACTGTTACGTCGATCCTATTCATTAGCAGTATCTCTTCCTATATTCACACACTACAGCCGAAGTATTAACTAATCATTCTGGCTCGCTAGTCAAAACAATTCTTTATTTTTGCGAGCCACTCCCTATTAACAGCTGCACGCATTTTTCTCGGAAAAATTCGCTTACAACATAATTTGTGACAGTAATAGATTTCTCCCAATTCCAGAAGCAATTTGTTCAATAGAGCGCTGTAGAATTATTTAAATCATAATGTGGCGGGCACTTATAAAAAATAATTACTAAGCCTATAAGTATACAAAAATTCGAAGCCAAAGGATGGAAGTATAAACTAAACACTTAAATCTAATACTATAAACTAAAATTACATTTATTTAGTCCCTTTTCGAAAACTAAAATAGTAGAAAATATATATTAAAAATATTTAAAGTACTAAAAAGAATTTAAAGAATATAAAATAATAATGTTCACAAATTTGAAAGTTAGCGCGCAATCACAAGTGTCATACCATTAGCTGTTATTTGTTTACATGATAGCACGTTGTTAATCACGTGATGATGGCCTCGATCGCAGCGCCCTCTAGTGATGAATGGACCCCATTCCACAAATTATTTCTCTGAGAAGAATATTTGTCACAAATTAAGAGAATGTGTTCCAAATTGTTATTTTCTTTGCAGGTGTTACATAAAGGGTTACTTGTTAAATCATATTTATGCAGGAGCCCTGGAGTTATAATCATTTTACTAATGATGCGAATACCTAGAATCTCTTCTCTTCTGTTATTGGTCCAGTTAGATATTATTTCTATAGATGGGATGTTTCCTAAAATATTGTGATATTTGCTGGTATTATAATTTTCAATGGTTTTTCCTATTTTCCGAAAATTATTGGTATTGATATCTTCAGGGCGATCCAGTTAATGTAAACATTAGATTCCGTTACTGATCTTGCAAGTTTGCCTGTCTGTTCATTCCAGAAAATTTTTGATTGTCCCGGAATCCAAAGAAAAATTAACTGGGTTCGAAGATTCGAATGAATGAAAATCTTTCTCACTAATCTATGAATGATTTTTGGAGATTGAATACTGTAATTTTGAAGGGGAGACAGAACAGATTGACTATCAGACAAAATTAGTAGGATTTTGTCTGATTCTGCCAGGTCGTCCAGCGCTTGACATATAGTCAGCTCTTCTGCCGTCAAGATGGAGTTTATATGATTAATTCGATAAGAAAAGGATGCATTATTCGAAATACCTGCTATTGATGTAAGATTTTCATTTTTGAAGCATCTGTAGCTATTATAAAAAATTTTCGAAAGTAATTGTTTACTATATCCTCGAATAGACCGCTAATCACAGGGATTGGTAGATTTTTATCTTGAAAGACGAATTTGTTGGTGTAAATTTTACAAGGAAGGTCCGTGAAATGTATTATTCTAGGGATTGTTATAATTTGATCCTTAATGATGTTCAACCTGTGCAGTGAAGTAATAAAGTTGATTTCATCCTCTTGAAGTATATTTAGATGCGATGATCCTGGTCTAAAGATGCATAGGAGAAAAGTTCCATTAGAAATTTAGGTAATAAATTTATTTGCTAGGCTTCTAATTTTTTCCGAAAGAGTTTCCTGTTCTGCTATTTTTAAGAGCACGATATTTGGAGTCCACTGAGGGAGCCCCAATGCAATCCTTAAGGTTTTGGTTTGGATTATATTAATAGCTTTTAACTGGTTGGTCCGACCATTTATTGATTATATGACAAGTATAATAGAAAGTGCTGCAAATGCTATTGGTGATTAGTTTGATTAAATCTTTTGCTCTTGGTCCATAGTGTTTAAAAGCCATACCTTTTAGCCCGTTAATTTTTTTAAAAGCTTTGTTAATCATATGTTTTTTTATCGTGAGATCCTGGCTTCTTTTCGAAAAGTATGCTCCCAAATATTTAATACTAGTTTGCCATGAAAGGGGAAACCCTGTTAAAAAAATATTTGGAAAAAGTGGTTATTCTTTCATTTGAAAGTTTTGCTATTGTGCTTTTGTCAGGACTTAAAGAAAGTTTCCAATAGTTGCACCATTGTGATATTCTATCGAGAGTGTACTGTAATTTCTTGCAGATACTATCAAGAGACCAGTGAGAACAAAAAATGAAGATGTCATCAGCATACATAGAGCATTCAACTCCCATTTCTAGAGTTTCAAATAAGTCGTACATGAATATAGCAAATAAAATAGGGGAAAGAAAACTGCCTTGGGGTAAACCCTTCAAAACAAACTTTCTGGAAGAAAGACTTGTAAAGATCTGTGAGAAAGGAAATTTCGTATCCATAGTGCAATTTTTCCTGTAATCCCCAGTTGGAGACATTTGAAGGCAAGACCATCTAAGTAATCGGAGTCATAGGCACTTTTAATATCTAAGCTGATTCCAACAAAATATTTCTTATGTGCTTTAGCATCTATGATTGCTTTATTAATGATATATGTAGCGGTTCTGCTGTCTTTAAATGGTATAAAACCAAAATGATAAGGATGAAGTTTTTGCTCTATTGTCAAAAAATAGGAGATACGGCCAGCTAAAATTCTTTCGAAATTTTTTGAAAAGACTGAAGTAAGAGCTATTGGTCTGTAAGAAGAGACTATCGATTTATCTCTACAGGGCTTTGGGATAGGGAGGATTAAGTAATGTCTCCAAGAATCAGGAACTGTTCCACTGTCAAATAGGTGCTGAAAATATTTAAGAATCGTACTCCTTTCACTATTATTCAGATTTTTGAAAAACGATGCTGGGATTAGATCTGAACCTGGAGTTGTGTTTCTGGAAAAATGGATGGTTCTATTTAGTTCTGAGATATGGAACGGTTTATTGAGAAGATTATTTTCCATGCTGAGAAATTTCAAAGGCAGTGGCTCGTGAGAAGCTGTATTGGATGCAAAAAAAAAACTTGCAAATATATTAGCTTGAATTAGGGGCTGTGTGATAAATCTGTTATTGGTTTTAAGAATATTTAAACTTGAATCTGGATTTTTATGGGTAGAAAATTTCTTGAGAATATTGAAAAACATTTTAGGATTAGATACGTTCTTACAGGTAGAATCCCAATAAAGTCTTTTGGCAGTTTTAATGTTAAATCTAAGTTTGCTTGAGTATTGTTTGTATTTATCCCTTAATTGTGTGGAGAGATTTCGTAAATAGCTCTTTTACGCGGTAATACTTTTTGAGTTTGTAAAGATTATTACAATCGCCATTCCACCAAGGTGGGAAAGATCTGTTGGAAACTTTGATTTCTTTAGTGTATTTCATTATGATTGTAGAGATTTTATCAGTAAGGCTTGTGTTTTCTTCTGCATTACTTATTATAGAAGACGTTTCTTTCGTGACCATCTGCCAATCTGTTTTTTTTAAATTCGTTTACGAGGATTTAGATGTGAGAATTCTGTGATTACCGGGCAATGATCGCTTTCAAAGGAGCTATCAAGAGCGTAACAGTTAGTATTACCTAAAAGAGAAGTAGAGCAGAGAGTGAGATCTATTAGCGAAGCTTTATTTGCTGAAGTTCTGTATGTGGGAGAGAGGTGGTATTAAGAATAAAATTAGAATCAGTCAACCAATCAACGAAATCCTTGCTGTATTTTGAGATACGCTCGGATCCCCACATTGGATGATGAAGATTGAAATCTCCAAATAAAAAAATCGGGTCTGTCAGAGATTCTAAGAAGGTTTTAAATAATAAAATGTTGAAACCTTTAGGAGCGTAAACATTAATTAGACAGCATGAGAAAGAATCGATATTAATTTTTATAATCAAGGTTTCTACATCTTTGTCTTGGTTCAATTTAAATGGAATTTGTTGAACTGAAAAATACGTTGGAACTGCAATAATTTAACCACCTCCTGGTCTATCTTGTCTATCTATTCTGAAAATACTCTTTCCAGGGAAATTAAGTATATCGTCACTTTGTAAAAATGTTTCCTGGAAGATCCACACGTCCACAAAGGAAAAAGGAGGGATTTTCAACCAAATAGATTTATTTTTAATGCCTCTACAATTCCATTGCAGAAAAACAACCATTAAAAAAAGGGGGGATCATAACTTTGTCCTCCCCTTGAGGATATAAAAAGGAAAGCATAGTTTTTTAAGTTATAAGGCTATTTACAATAAATACATAAAGGCTATTTACAATAAATACATAAAGGCTATTTACAATAAATACATTTTTCCTGTTTTTATCCCATTTCTATTTTCATGGGAAGATCTATTTTATTAGATTCCCCAAATATTGACTCAATCGAACTTTTTAAAGCGGAGGTTGTTTTCTTTTTCCTAATCGGAGATTTGCTGGTTCTTTCACTTGATAATAGACTACTAAATTGTTTAAACATCACCTCCATTGTTTTTTGAAAGTGTTGAATGATGAAAAGAGTTTGCTTCTCTAAAATTTCTTGGAAGGTTTTAAGCATGCCTTCCAGTCTCTTTTCTAATGATTCCTGGATATTTGGTCCAGGTGGTGAACCCTTCACTATGCTAGAGTAGCTGTCAGTGTTATCTTGAAATATCCTTCTTACTTCCCCCAAGGTTATGTGATTATTGGCCTTAAATTCTATATATAATATTTTCTTTTCTTTAATGCATGCAGAACAGCTTTGTGAATTAGCTTTGTGGGGTGCTTTACAGTTTATACAATTAACAGGATTCTGGCAATCTCCTACATGGGATACTCCGCAATTTATGCATACTGCTGTTTTTTTTGCAAAATTTTGATGGATGCAGAAAACTAAAGCAATTATTACACTGTCTAGGTTTATCAATGGAGATTTTAATACGGTGATTAATAAACCATAGTTTTATGCTATCTAGTAAGTTAGTTCCTAATATAGATATTAAGACTGGAGAAAACTCCCGAGTAATTCCTTTCTTGAGGAAACGTCTAATTTCTATTATATCAATATCGTTGGTTTCTTGTAGCTCTCTCGCCAAGTCCGCCAGAGGTATGTTTGTTGGGATATCATACAATAGAAATTTGGAAGTGAATCCTTCCCATAATATTTTTGCCTTGAATGTTGTTAAATGTTTAGAGAGAATGGTGTCTACACCTAAAATTTGTGCAGCACACACAGGGTCCTTGGGGATGAATTTTAGTTTCCCACTTCGGGTAAACGATAAATTACATGTTTTTTCGTGTTTTGAAATTTTTCCCTTTATTTCTGCGTATAGTAAGTTAGGATTGGATTTTGGTAATTGAGCTGTATTAATTTCATTTTCCAGTAAAATATTTATTTCAGTTATTTTCCGTTGTCCCGCTCTGAGTATTAACTCTTTATCACTTTTTGTGGTTCGAAAATAAGATGTTTCTAAATCCATTATGTGTTCTTTTATAATTATATCTGGTTCATCGATATCCGTAATTTGAAATTTTGAGTGACTCACAGCTTGAGACACTACAATTAAATGCAAAAGGAAGTAAAATATAATTGGGTTACTTACCCAAGTCCACTGAAATTTAAAGAAATATGTATAAATGCGCTTACCACTGTAGAAGCAATAAGAAAGAAAAATGCAATCAATATCACAGTTAAACACACACAAGAGTTCGTAGTAAGAGTTGACACCAGTGGTCACCGCCTATCGGCAGCAAAGGCTATTATCCCAAATCTTTCCAGATTCATTGCAGCAAAACAAATACACATGTTCAGTTCAGTACAATGATACCACTGCAAATCTGGAGACTTGACCATCCCCTTATGCTCCTACAGAATTCGATGAATATTTTAATATTTTAGAATCTGTTGGTTGATATTGAAAAGTCTACTTTCTGGACACTCTATTTGTTTTATATTTCACTATTGTTGAGTAAGACCATTCTCCATGATTGGAAATAAAAATTTTCAAAATTTTTCGTTGAGATTTGTATTGGCTGCAGGTTAAAATGAAATGGTCACTTGTTTCTGGCACTTGACATTCCGAAAAGATTGAAAAATCCATTTGTTTAAAAAGAAAATAAATATCATTCAAAGTAGTTTTTTTGCTCGCATCTTATTAATTAAAATCTCTGAATTTCTATTGTTTGATATAATTACAGTTTTTATGTCTTCTGCTCTATCCATGCTTCTTCATTTTTACTTTTACGTTGTTTTTTGAAATATTTATGTAGATCCTCCACTGAAATCCAAGGAATAATACTCCAAGGTCGGGGAGAGGCTTTGGCTAATTGATCAACTTCTTCGTTAAACTCTAATCCCTTATGTGCCGGTAGCCAAATTAATGTAATGGATTGAACTATATGGAGACTCTTGCAAAGTAGAGCACAAATTTGAAATTATCGTATTGGATTTTCTATTAATATTTTGGATACTTTTTAAAACTGATAAGCTGTCCATCAGGATAACATAATTTTTTGTTCCTCTAACCCAATTTTGTAACGCATTCCATATAGCTATAGCTTCAGCAGTGAAAATTGAATTCATTTCTTTCAGTAAAAAATTCTGTCGGACGTTTTTCTTGGGAATCAAGATTCCGATTGATGTTTGATTTGAAATTTTTGAAACCATCTGTTGCTGTAAGGATACTAATATTAGAATTTGTTTGGATGTAATCAATAAACATATTTTGAACTATGATATCTGGAAAGTCTTTGTTTTAAAAAGGCAGTTCGTGCGTGTAGATGTTTGTTTTATGACTTTCATACATGGGTGAAGGAGGATCCACTGAAGAATATCTACTTTAGAAATACAGAGTTCTTGGAGGATGTTGATTTTTTTTTTAAAATACCGATTTCTTTTTTTTATTTTTTTATTTATAGAAAATTTCATGAATATCCCAAAATAATCTTACATTTGAAGATCAGTTCTTTAAGGCTGGTTGTTTAGTTAAAAAATTTTGACAAAGGAAGTTACGAAGATTATAAACACTACTATTCATAGATTCTGCTCTTAATAAATCTACCGGAGTGTTTCTTAGAAAATCTAAGGCTAATTGTAAGGCAGCATTATATACCGGTTATATAGTTTCTGCCTGTTAGTACTGCTAGCGGAGGATAATAGTTGGCTTCCATATTCAAGAAATAGAGTGGATTGGGGCATTTATAATGGTTAAAAGATGGTCAGTTCCTGTTCTTATTTTAGGAGGAGATATGGCTTTGATGAGAGACATTTAAACTTTTAAATCATTTCTGTCGAAGATAATTTAAATGATTTTTTCAAAGGATATTGGGGTCAAAGATTATTCCAGTGCCAGTTTATCCTTTGGGCACTTAGGGTGGGTGCCCAGGGACCCGGGGCCTGGAGGGGTTCAGAAGGGTTCGGATAAAATGGACCTAACTAGATTTTGTGGTTGTAAATTTCGATCCTCCAGTGCCAAGAGGGCCTGTAGATCTTTTGCGTCCAGGGCCCAAAATAAGCTTAAATCGTCACTGGGTTTCACCTAGGAGTTTGAGATTTTTCACTTGGGGAATTGGTTTGCCGCTTATTTTAAGTAATGGAGATATAGTGCTTCTTTTTCTTGAAAAATTTGTGACGGGTGCTTACGCGTTTCACTAACCTTCTCTCGCATTCTTTAAAATGTTTTATTTATTTCAACCAATCTCCTCCGAGAGCCAAAAGTGTGACTTATGCGAATGAGATATTTTCGGGTTTAGCGAGTTCGAAAAGGATATAAAAGGGAGAAATGAAATGAAGAGAAGGGGATTTTGAGAGAGTAGTTTTTCTAGTAGAAATATATTCGTCGAGAGAAGAGTCTATTGAAAAGTATATATAAAATCGGTTCGAGACGGAACTGAGAAATAGCTGAGATTGAAGCCACTTATTAAAGGAATCCAAATATTGAAGAAGTATTTAGAAGAACCTGCCATAACTAAAGATATCAGGTTAGTTCTCAATTTCCCAAATTAAATATAAGTGTGTAGCTTAATTATACGCGTCGACTACCGTGGATTCAGTTAGGATTCCGTCGTTCATAATCGAATTCTTCTCATACTCCACTGTGTTTTATTGTTCTTAAAACTTGAATAGTATTTGTGTAATCTCTCAATTAAGAAAAGTCAATAAATAAGATTGATTTATTAATAAGCAGTAATTAATCATGAATTCAACACATTCAGATTTAGATAATACAAGAAGGGGAGTTAATAATCTTAGAGGTAGTGATATAGACTACGACACTGGCGCCCAACTGAAATACCGGAATTAAGAGCAAGTGCAGGATTTAGAGTGTTGCCGGAATTATTTTTTTCGGGTAAAGAAAATGTGTCTGAGTTTATCTCAAATATAGACGACAACATAGCCTACTATGAAATACCGGCGTATCTAGCATGTGCGTATTTAAAGGGTCATTTAATTGGGAGAGCGTTAGACTGGTTTGACGTTATCGGGTTCGAGTGTGTAAATGAAGAAGCAACTGCGTTTGCAACGCTTAAAAAGAAGTTATCGGATAGTTTTCCTGTAGTATGGAATAAATCAGAGTTAGAGGCTCAGTTTTTTTCATCGAAACAACGGAGAGGTCAAGCCCCATCAGACTTTATTTTCCAGCTATTAAAAATCCATAAGGCTTTAAATTTGAATTATGATGAGATAAAATTGGTCGATCACATAGTAATGCGACTAGAACCCCAAATAATGGATTATTTAGAAGTTCGAAACCCCACAACGAAAGCTCAGTTGGTAGAATTGGTAGACCGGTGTGAGGAACGTCATAGCTGCAGGGAAAACCAGGGTTCGAGTAATAATTTTGCTAGACGAGGTTGGGATATGAGTAGGAATCCTGAGGAAAGAAGGAATAATAGAAATTGGAGAGATACAGGGGTCGGAAATAGTCAAAATGATCAAAGAGGACTAAGCAGGGGTGCAAATAATTTTTCTCGTCATAATTATCATAATCAAGGATTCGAGGGAGGAAATCGCTACAACCAACCAAATCAGCGAACAGACCGGTATCAGAACCGTAGGATGGTGGTTAGGAAGGGTCCTAGTGATAATACAGCAAAGCAGTATTAGAGGCGTGTTGATTGCAACAGCGGAAGGCAGAGAAATGCCAATTTAAACTTTCTAAGAGATCGTGTTGAAAGAGATCCTCCTAATAGAATTAAACTTAATTCATTACGATTATCACCAGTTGATCTTCCGTATGTGCCAATTCTATTGCATGATACATTTATAAAAGCGCTCTGGGATACAGGTGCGGAAAAGTCATTTATTTCAGAAAAAACATACCGATCATATTTTTCTTTTTGTCCTATTAAAAAATCGTTAGCTGAAGTAGTTACGGCTCAAGGGTCACAATGCAGAAATTTAGGCACAATTGAGTTAAGAATTAAAATAAGAGAATTTTCGAAGTTGTGGAAATTTCATGTGATTGCTGAGATGCAATATCCATGTATCCTAGGTATTGATTTTATGTCACATGCAAAGATTAGTTTCGATTTTCTTACAAAATCGTTAATCATTCCGGACTCGCAGATTGAGAAATTGGCAATTTCGGACGAACCGGTACGGATAGATTTATTAAAGACTAAGTTAAATACAGGGCAGAAACAAAAGTTGGCGAATTTTAATGTAGAATGGGAACATCGCCCAGGTACACAAAATTTAGTGGCTGTTATGTTGTCTAGAAACCCGTTAGAAAGTAATGAAGAACCAAAGGTGTCTTGTGCGGTGATTATATCGTTAGTATTATCGTCTAGAGAACAGTTGAGAGAGGAACAGAGAAATGATCCGGAGTTAGGTCATATCTTGAGGTTTTTAGAAAATCCGGACGATAGTTCCATTAATGAGTCAATCTGTAGAAATTGGTCCCGCGACTTTAAAGTCATTAACGGATTGCTATATTATGCAAAATATACAACCACACTAGGTGAATTAAGAGTATTTATACCCAAAACATTACGTAAAGATGTTATCCGAGAGTACCATGACTCGCCGATGGCAGGCCATTTAGGCAAAAAGAAAACCTACTTAAAATTAAAAGACGCGTGTTATTTCCCGTACATGAGGAAATACATTTATAAATATGTAGCAACCTGCGACCAATGCCAAAAATTCAATTATAAGAACGGATTACCAGCTGGTCAATTAATTCCGATAGTAACGAATTTTCCGAATGAAATCGTATCTTTAGATTTATTAGGCCCATACCCTGCAACTAGTCCAGAACGCTATAAATTTATTTTAGTACTAACAGATAATTTTTCTAAATGGGTTGAAATAGTTCCCTTAAGGAAAGCTTCGGCTAAAGCAATTGCCAATGCATTTTTTGAGAATTATATTTCGCGTTATGGAGCTCCTGTTAAGTTAGTCAGCGACAACGGCCCCCAAATGATATCCGAAGTTTTTGAGCAAGTATGTCGCAGGTTGAACATAAAACACGTTAAAACTGTGGTATATCGTTCACAAGCTAATCAAACGGAAAGAGTTAATCGTACTCTTTTAAAAATGATTTCGAGTTTTTTCGCGGATAATCACACTAACTGGGACCAATTTCTGCAAGAGTTCAGCTACGCTCTAAGGACAGCAGTACATGAGACAACGGGTAAAACACCGGCGGAATTATTTTTAGGTCGAAATTTAATCACTCCGTTTCAAAAATTAATAATGGTAACTGATGGATCAGACTTAGTTTGTGGTAATATAGAAAAATTGTTTGAGGAGGCTAGAATTCATACAAAGCGCCAGCACGAGAAATGGGCGAAATATTATAATAAGAAGAGGCGTGAAGTTAATGTGAAGGTTGATGATTTAGTGTTAGTTCAAACTCACCCGTTGAGTTCGGCAAGTAAGAAAATAGTGGGTAAATTTATGCCAAAGTTTGAGAGCCCATATAAAGTTCTGAGTGTAAAAAATAATAATAATTTAGTAATATTAAAATTTGGTAAAAGAATAACTGTTAATGTGGATCAGGTGAGAATTTACCATCAAAGAGAATCAGAAGACAGTGTTGCCGAATCGGAAAGTGCCAGAAGTAGTGATCATAATGCAGTAGCATCAGACAGGTCGGATGATGGGCAGCCGAGATTGGTGCGATCGGAGAGTGATGGGGGTTGTCGTGGAGGATCGAAATCAGGAAATTTAGAAGGTAGTAGAGATATAGTTACGGAATAGACGCGATGGAGTGGAGGTGAGAAGAAAAAAACTTGTGCGAACGGAGTCTGCTATTTCTTCGGGGGGGGGGGTGATGCGTATAATTTCAGGAAGAGAAAACCTCATTGGACAGAGAGAGAGAAAAGAGGAAGACCACTCTCTTGGATGGAAAACATACAGAAGAAGAAGAGACCAGAGGCCCAGGTATCCCGAGACAAGAGAAAGTTGACCTCGTCAATGCCGTCTCGTCCCTCCAGAAAGCGGTAAAGAAAGGTGGAAGAAAGTAATTCTGAGGGAACAATTCCAGGACCATCCCGCAGTGAACAGTGGAAATCGGAAAGAGCAATTCCAGGACCATCCCACAGATTCAAATACAACAAACCCCATCAAGAACGGAACTGCCCTTACAACCTTCGGAGCCGACGTCGAGTGGACAGCAGCCAAGTTCAAAATCTGACAAGTGAAAAGAACGCCTCAGCAGGAGCATATCAGCTTCAACGGACTCAATGGAAGAGGAGACCCAAAAGGTGGGAGCGCAGAGAGGACAGCCCTAGGACAAGGTCATCCAGTACAGAGGCGATGGTTGGAGACAAAGCCTATGCAGAGATTGGATCTAAAGACTAGCCAGGTTGTATAATTCTAATTTGTTTATTTTTTCCTCTGACAGACAGTTCGGAGTATTTTCCATGTGGGCTAGTCTATTTTTTTTGTAAAATTACCGTACAAAAGTTACTGCGTTGTGTGTATTTTCATATCGGTTGAAAAAGCTTTTGTATTTAATTTTTTTCCAAATTGTGGAAAAACATTTGTTGAATTGCAATTGTTTTGCTACACTTTAAAGACGAGGCTTTATATGTGAGATTACTTGTATTGTTTGTTGTAATATATTCTATGTAAAAAATGTATATGTTTTTATGTGTAATTATTAAGATGTATAAGTAGTATCTGGTTTCGGGGCGCGGCGTAATTAGGATTACTAACAAAAATATTAACAGCGCAGCGCGATTGATTGGGAATTTTTTGAAAATGAAACCAGATAAAGGTTATTTTGCTATGAAACTATATATATAATATAATGTATGCCATATTTTATGTCAATAAGGAAGTTGTATAAAAGTTCTGCGCATTTAATGTCATGTTTTAGAAAAAATTGACAAGGTTTCCTTTCAGGGCAGCAGTCCCTGAACATAGTGATGAGATGAAAGTGATGTCGTACGAAGATATTATTGTAAAAAAAATTTTTATATTTATTAGCACTTAAGTAAAGTGCATGATCAGGGTTTTTTCCTTGAAAGGTTTTCCCCTGATCTTCGCCCGAATGGGATGCACTGTAGGGAATGTATGTATGTAAAAGATCAATAAATTAGAGTGGAGTACCCCTTTGAGTAGTCATTTCTGTGTGCTAGTTTAATTAAAGTTTCTAACTTAGAGAGTTAAAATTTTCTGCAAATTCAGTATTTTCAGGCATTCTAAAGTTCGTGAGTTAAAACTTTCTACAAGTTCAGTATTTTTAGGCATTCTAGAGTTAGTTAAAATTTTGTGCAGGTTCAGTGTTTTTCAGACGTTAGGTAAATTAAGCGAGTTCTTTCAGGTCGTTTAGACCTTCAATAAGTCACGCTTTTTTTCTCGGAGGGGGGTTGTGACGGGTGCTTACGCGTTTCACTAACCTTCTCTCGCATTCTTTAAAATGTTTTATTTATTTCAACCAATCTCCTCCGAGAGCCAAAAGTGTGACTTATGCGAATGAGATATTTTCGGGTTTAGCGAGTTCGAAAAGGATATAAAAGGGAGAAATGAAATGAAGAGAAGGGGATTTTGAGAGAGTAGTTTTTCTAGTAGAAATATATTCGTCGAGAGAAGAGTCTATTGAAAAGTATATATAAAATCGGTTCGAGACGGAACTGAGAAATAGCTGAGATTGAAGCCACTTATTAAAGGAATCCAAATATTGAAGAAGTATTTAGAAGAACCTGCCATAACTAAAGATATCAGGTTAGTTCAATTTCCCAAATTAAATATAAGTGTGTAGCTTAATTATACGCGTCGACTACCGTGGATTCAGTTAGGATTCCGTCGTTCATAATCGAATTCTTCTCATACTCCACTGTGTTTTATTGTTCTTAAAACTTGAATAGTATTTGTGTAATCTCAATTAAAAAAAGTCAATAAATAAGATTGATTTATTAATAAGTAGTAATTAATCATGAATTCAACACATTCAGATTTAGATAATACAAGAAGGGGAGTTAATAATCTTAGAGGTAGTGATAGACTACGACAAATTGATTAAACTGCTTTTTTCTGGGGAGGTAGTCAGTTTTTCAATTTTTCACATCAGGCTGAAATATTATTCAACTGTTGCATTTTACCAATTGTTTCATTCCAATTTGTGCCACAGTTGCATAAAAAGATATCACCTGCATATACCAGTACATCGCTGTCAAGTTGTATTTCAAATGAGTCCTACATACAAATCATAAAGAGGAAAGGGCTCAAAATACACAACCCTGAGGTACACCGTACCAAACCACTTGGTACACTGAATCATATGCTAGTTTAATATCTAAAACTACCAAAAATATTTTCTGCGTTCTTTAGCTAGTATTATATCATGCTGTAATTGAACTAGGATATTTATGCTGCTTCTATGAGGGTAAAAACCATGATGAATTAAATGAAAACTTTCATTGTGAAAACTGTAATCGATCATTCTGTGAATGATCATTTTAATAATTTAGCAATAACTAAAGTGAATGATATTGGATGGTATGACGCAACTTCCTTGGGATTTTTGTGAGGTTTTAAGAATATAATTGTGAGTCTAATCTGTTGGAATATGACTTGATATCTCTCTAACGGTCATTTAGTTTTAAGAAGTAGATTTATTCATTTGGTAAGGAGATGATTGATTGTTTGGAGGGAAATTTTATCATATCCTGGGCTGCTGTTCTTTTGATGACATATTGCTATTTCTAATTCTTTTCAGGAAAACGATTTATTAATATCTTGACTATTGTTCGGAATAGAGGCATTTTGAATTCTATCGCTGTTTTGTTTTGTATAATATTGTAGAAAAAAGTTTGCTTGAGATTGTTCGTTTGTTAATATTATTTAGCTCTTCTGAATAATATTAAACGAAAAATAATTAGAATTTTTACAGTATTTTTGATTACTTTAATTATTTTAAAAAGATTATAGGAAGAGGTGATTTTTTCACATGTCTTGTGCCCAAAACTTTTTTTATTGGCATTAATTGTTCGCTTAATTTGTGCACTTATTTCTTTGTATATTATCCAACCTTCCTCTTTAAAATGTTTTCTTGCTTCTTTAAGGAGTTGTCTCTTTTTTGCTCTTAAATGCCCGCTTGCTGCTGTCTACTATGGAGCTTTTGAACTGATCCGTTTTGGTTCAAAGTGCTGAGATGAAATTTGGGTTTTTTTAATTTCTTCTATAATATCCCCATTGACATTTTCATTAGAACTTAGCTTTTGTTGAAGAAGATTGGTAAATTTGTTCCAATGTGTTTTTTTCTAAAAGGATTCGTTATTGAGCTGTATGATCTTTTGTATTTAATGATTATAGGGAAGTGGTCACTTCCAAAATTATCGGTATTTGTGAACCAAGATAGTTCATAATTTAAATTTATTGAAGACAAAGAAAGATCAATTGCTGTAAATATTCCTGATGAATGGAAAAAAGGTGGAATTTTATCGTTTAGCAACATGAGATCATTTTCAAGTATCCAATCAAAGATTTGTTTTCCAGCAGCATTGGAACTTTTTGAGCCTATTCCTCATGAGATGCATTGAAATCTCCTAATATCAAACTGTAACTAATCATCAATATAAGATGCAATTTTCAATAAATTGGCGCCATTAAAATTTCTCGGTGGAATTTAAATGTTAAAAATTGTAAGAGGAACTGTATTTATCTGAACTCTGACTATATTAAAAATTTTGTTGTTGCTTATGCCACCCGGTCGACAGTAACATCAGATCAAGGCCCACAAAATTCATTGCGGCTAAGGGCTAGATTCTTACGCCTGTCGTTAGCCTAAGCTTTGAGAACCATTCAGGTGAGAGTATGATTTGGCTCGGTTCTTACACGATAGATGGCGATACCACCTATCTCCACCAAAATTTCTTGGTCTTCACTAATTTTAGAAAATTTTTTTATGGCACTAATATCTTTTCTCAAGGCTATCAATACTCCTCCTCCTCTTATGTTTTCCCTATCAATTCGGAAAATATTCTTATTGGGGATAGTGAAAATATTGTTTGGAAGTAACCATATTCCGTGAATTACTTAAACGCTCGTTGGTTGAAAAATTGGTGCAAAAAGAATATCTGGTCTCTTGTTTTTATCTCTACGTGTATTTTATTGGATTAGATTCATGACCTAAGGCCATGTTGACTCTCGCTAATCCAAACCTTTGATAATACGAATTTCTCGCTAATTCGAAGTATATGCTCAGCCCTTAGAAAAACTCTTTTGATATTTCAAACTAAAACAATATGTTTTGGTACACTTAATATTTCGAAGTAAAATCTATGGCTGGCCAGACTACAACATGCGATAATTCGAAGTTATCTTATATAACTCTCGACAATTCGAACACTCACTATCATGCAGAGTTCCTGTAGCAAACAAGTTGGAGCTACATGTTTTGTGTTGTATTGTCTCTGCGTGTCTCCCCTGTAACGAAGCTTCTTTGACGACCATCTGTCTGCCATCCCTTCTTTGTGTTTCCGGGTTCCTCAGGCAAAAAGATGCTTTTATTGCTTTTCTTCTTCAAGTGAACAATTGGCCGGCCGCACCTGTTGTCAACCACCCATATCTTACGTTTAACACGTGGTCTTGCTACACATGTGTTCAGAATGGATGGTCCGCTAATGTGAAGAAGAGATGTGTAGGATTCGTACGAGTTCCTTTTTTTCCCGTCAGAGTAGCATGATAATTTATGACTCATCTGTGTGACTTATAGAATGTGGCCCCGAATAGGGCACAGGCCGGACTGGACCCTGCCTTGCAGAATCAATGGTATTAGGGACAGTGTCTGAGGGAACCGAGTACGAAACGATTTTATTTCCAATGAGGAATGGAAGAGATTTCTAGCTGAGATTTCGTTTGGAGCACCTAGCCCGTCAGGGCTTTTATCGCCTATCTTGTATGGTGGATGCATGATTGTTTATTACTTGCTCATGTTTAAGTTTTTAGAAAGAATTTTTATTGCTAAGTGATATGAAAATAATTAAAATTAAGTTAAAAATAAATTAGAGTACATTTAAATATATTAGAGAAGTTAATTAAAAAAGCAGAAGCTTTTCTTTAGAACTATGAAGAAGAAAGTTAAAATTACTGATGATCAGAGATTTAATAATTAATTGCGCTTCCCTCGGCCAATAGGGGCCTCGGGAGGTTGTATTGACCGCCCAATGGGGTAATAGCTATTCGTGAGATGTTGGGGCTGGAATAATGTTGAGTTTTGTGTGTGTGAGCTCCTTTCCCGCGTGACGAGAGGGAGCGTTCTGATTGGAAGTTGCGTTAATGTGGTGGCTTCGGTCATGGTAGGGGTACCATCACCGTGTCCGGGTGTAAGAGCTTCCAGCGATCGTATGGTAGATAGGGTTCTCTGATTGGCTGTTGCTATCTGGAAGTGTAAAAGTGAAGAAATTTTTGACTGAGTGTTGAGAATTGAATAGAAAAATGAGACTAAATTTAATGTAATTTGGAAATTAATTTAGGAGGATATTTCTGGGTCTGTGTGTATTTCTTGATCTTCTGGATCGAGGGGTTATCTGATGTGTCAATGTCGTTAAAGAATTTTTTCGACAGCTTTTGGATAAACTGCCGAATAGTTTTAAATCTGATTGCACGTCTGAGGTCAGCGTTTCTCATGTACCAATCGGCACGGAGAATCTGCCTCAGCGTTTTATTCTGGGTTTGTTCTAGTAAATTAATGTGTGTTTTAGCTTCGAATCCCCAAATTGGGCAGGTATAAGGTTTTACTGGTCTTATAAGTAGAGAATAAAAAAGCAGTTTATAAGATCTACTTAATTTAAATCTTCTATGAATTAATGGGATTAATGAGTTGGCTTTTTTAATAAAGTTACCTCGTATGTGTGTAGTGTGTTGTTTAAAAGTGAGTCTTTTATCCAGCGTAACATCAGGATACTTGGTGTGCTGAGACCAAGGGATTTGTCCATTTTATAAGAAGATTTTGACTTGTGTTGCATGAATTTTCTTAGTGAAGAAAACGGCCTTCGTTGCAACATTGAGTGCAATTTTCCATTAGGAGAACCAGTTTTCTAGCACTAAGAGATGTCTGTTGAATGCTCTGGCAATGAGAATGGATTTATTGTGAGTAGCCAAAATTGCAGTGCCATCTGCGTATATACACAAAGTTGTGTTGTCGTGAATAGGAATGTCGTTCACATAAATTTTAAATAGGAATGGGGAAATTAATGTCCCCTGAGGCACTCCTGCCTCCGTGGGCCTAGGGGTGGAATAGGTAGTATCAATTTTGACAGAATAGTTTCTGTTAGTTACATAAGAAAAAATTAATTTTATCAGTTGGGGGGGGGGGGTTATATTTTATTAGTTTGTAAAAAAGTCCTTCGTGCCCGACGCGATCTATGTTTTTTGGATATCTAGGAAAACCGCACCAGTCAATTTTCTGTTATCAAAACCGGACTTTATCGTCTCCACCCCTCGTAAGAGTTGGTGGGAGGTCAATATAGGCCGGGTCGGAAACCGTGCTGCTTGGGAGTGCGCAGGTTTCTCTGTTGGCGTGCTCATATAGCCTTTTTAATATGATTTTCTCAGCTGCTTTACTGAGTATTGGTAATAGAGAGATGGGCCGGTAACTTACTGCTTGAGGCGGATCTTTTCCCGGCTATAGAATTAGTTTGAGTGCTGTGGTTTTCCAGGGACGAGGAAAGTAGCCGAGTTTTAGAATATTGTTGATAATGTTTGTTAGTTCGAAAATAGGGATCAGTAGGAGGTGCTTTAACATTTTATTCGTGATTTTGTCCTTACCCCCGCTGCTTTTTAATGTTAGTATTGCTAATGTAATCAATAATTTAGCTCGGTTTGGGAGGGGGGGGGAATGTTAGTAAAATTATTAACATTTTCTAGATAGTTGTGAACGACATGTGTTATTGCCCTATCAGTGTCGTTGGAAATATCATTTAACTTGAATTGATTTTTTAGTGAGTCTGCTATGATTTCACTCTTGTCTGCGTCGCTATATACAATTTTGGCTTGGCCGTTAAGGGCTGGTATCGGGGGGGGGGGCTTGCTTCCTGATTTCTCGGGCAGCGTTCCATAAGGAGCCGTCATCAGATTCTAGGCAAGCAAGCGATTTGTCCCATTGTCTTTGTGTGAATTTTTTAATGATATTTTTAATTTTCTTTTGTAGTTTATTTGAAGTGTTTTTGTCATCAGGGCTTTTCGTGTAGTGCCAGACTTTCCTGACAAGGTTCCGTTCCTTGAACAGATCTTTGAGCTCCCTGCTGATATAAAAAGTGTCATTATTTGTAAGTGGTGTTGGTGCGTTTTCGTGTGCTTGTTGTAGTTTATGAGTGAAGGAGGCGACCTGCGAGTCTATGTCTTCTTGTGTGATGGCATCTGGAAGTGAGAAATGATCTAATTTTGTTTGATTTAGTGTGACATTCTCCCAATTTGTTTTTATGTTTGTGTATCTTTTATATGGGAGTGCATAAAATTGAGTGCTGGCGAGAAAGTCGAAAGTCACCGGATTATGATCAGAGCTGAGCTCCGATCTGGACGTCGAAACGCACGGCCGATCAACATTCAGTGTTAGTGCAAGGTCGATAGTGGAGGCGGAGTTATGCCCGTACCTCGTAGGAGTGGGTGGGGCTAGGATGCGGTAGCCCGTTTGGTCAGTGTAATTCCTCGACTTGAATCAGCATTGCATCCCCAGGAGGTATGCTTCCCTTTAAAATCTCCCATGATGATAGTCGAGGGAAACCTAAGGCTGTGAATTTATCTAAATTATTGGAGAGAGCGTTTAAAGTGCTTTGAGCATGAACATAAAGAGAAATGACTAAAGTTTTGTCTCCCCTCTCTGGGTTGAGAGCTACCATGGTTACTTCTGCACCTTCCAGGTCGGGTGTCGGAATACGTGTGTGTTTGATTGAGTTTTTAATCAGGATTCCAGTGCCGCCGCAGCGATAAGACGAGTTACGGATGTGTTGTCTATCATTTCGATAGACTTTGTAGTTTGCCAGAGCTAGTGTGTGGCTTGGTCTCAGCCATGTTTCCTGTAGGGAAATGACATCCGGACTATACTTATTTATAAAATCTTGCAGTTCACACATACGAGAATTTACTCCATCGGGGCATTCCACGTCACCATCAAGAGTCGGTATTGAGGGCTCATTTTGGGATCTTATTGAATGAGCACGCGATGCCCACTAGAAAAATATGTAATTTATCATTATCATTGTTTGTTTTGACCATATCTTCTAGGGCCTGGAATGTAGTTGGAAATTTGGTTGTAATGTTCTGCAATTCCGCAATGTAAGTCGCGAAATTGCCAAAGTTAATATTGAGTTCGGGGGTGGAGGAATCTTCTTCGTTTTGAGTGTGATTAAGTGATGCCTCGTGTCGCCATCTGGTGGTCATTTTTCCTAGCACAAACGTTAGCGTAACTGACGCTTGGCGATACGGGTTTACTGGGGGGATTTGTTGTATTTTTTCTCTCGCTAGCGAGATTGGTTTTGTCTCCCTTTTTACTTTTAATTTTTGGGAAGCTGCTACAGCTTCTTAAAGAGGCTACATTGCCATCTTAGGCCATCTGCAATGCAGGTTTTCCCCTTTACCTTGGATTTCACAATCCCCAGTTCGGTGGTTCTTCCCGCAATTTAAACATCTAGGATTCATTTGGCAATTTTTGGACGAATGGTTAAAATAGTTACAGTTGTAACATTGCGTGATGCCCGGTTTCCTACGGAATGGGTCAATCGTCACGCTAACGAAACAGACTGCTTTGATGTCATGGATGTCGGTCGCGTTTTCCGTGCGTCGGACTTTCACCATGGAGGGTGTGCTTGTGTCTTGAATTTGCGCAATTGCGCGACTTTTTCGACTGCCACACCCTTTTGTTTGAGGTCTTGTTCGATCTCAGCAACTGTAGTAAATGCTGGTAGACCTTTGATAACGACCTTTATGGGTCGGTTCGCAATTGGGTCGATGACATAGTGCTCGACTTTTTTCTCTATTAGCAAGTTAGTGATGTCCCGGTGGTCGTCTGAAGTCGCTGCTTGTATTTTAATCTAATTCCCGGGTCGTTTTGTGGACCGTAGAGGGGAATTTCCCATTTATATCTTGAAGGATGAGATTGTAATTCTTGGTTATTCTTATCATAATTGGTTTAATCTCAGGTGGTGATGGGGGCGAGGGATCCCTCGTATTGTCCGTGGAACGCGCACCTTCTAAAACCGCGAAGCTATTTTTTGTGGTGCATACCACTTGATCGATTGGGATTTCCTTTATAATCCTAGCGGCCCTTGTGGGGAGTTGGAACTCCTCATTGTCTGTTATTTTATTTTTAGAGCTATTTTTAGCAGTTTTACTCTTATCCTTCACATTATTCTCATTGGTATTAGCGTTAACATTAGCTAGATTTTTAGTGGACTGATCATCAGGGTTAAATGTATGAATTTTGCAGTTTTCGATTGGGCAAGTAAGTAAAGCAATCTCACCCAATAAAGCTTGGTACTCCGTCTCAGCTACTGTGGGCAACATTCTGAGCTTCTCCAAGTCAGCTGGCTGGCAAAAGAGGAAATTTGCCTGGATGTCGAAGGCTGTTTTCAGGTATGTTATCCGGATTTCCTTCGCTCTGGCCTGGGCTCATAGGAATGACAAGTTGTGGCAGGCCTGTTCAGCAGTAATGGTTTGAGTGACAGGCACTCCTTCGTCCATTTTCTCGGAATCATTCATCGATTCGCTAATGACAATATCTCTAGAACTCTCTGGCGTGAAAGAGTCTTATTCGAGAGGTTAAAAAAGACGGAGTGGTAAGTAAAATGAGAGGAGCAATAAAAAAAGAAACAAAAAACTGGTAAAATTTTTTGACGGACTGATTAGGCGGGAAGAGCTGAGCCAACGTCGATATTAAGCATACCCCATAGCTGAGTGTGAAACTCTGAATACGCTTTGTGTTAATTTTAGATTCTAAATTTTAAATTAAAAATACTATTTTACTAAAGTTGTGGTGATTCACGTTCGTTACCTGTTAATTTCGACAAACCTAAGGTCACTACTTTACACCCCACCTCAAGTGTCCCCTTATCTCACGAAGAGAACGTCATGTCTTCTCTTAACAATGTGCTTAACATTGTACTTAACAATTTCTTAACAATTTCAAAACAAAAAAAGATAACAGATTTTTTAGTTAAAAAAGATTAATTATGTGCAATATGTATTCTTTTAATAATTATTTTTAATATATAAATATATAATTTTAATACAGGATTTTTAACTTCTGTATGATATTTATACTGTATAATATGTTTTTTTAAATATATTTAAAAAAAATTTTTTATATAAATGTACAATTGTGGTTTTATTACATAATTTCAAATTTAAATGTGTTACAAAAAAATTTCTCTTCATGCATTCTGGGAGTTTTTTCCTACCCTCTTGATAATTCGAAGTTTTTCATTGGTCCTTCCAACTGCAAATTATCGAGAGTCGACTGTATAAAGATGTAAGACAACGTATCAGATTATATCTCCAAAAATGAAGCAGATTAATATGAAATTTTTATTGAAAATAAAGGAAAATTGTATATATCTATATGCTTTAATCTTAGCCCACAAAATACTTTCCAATACACTTATTCTCTGCTCTGATAATTTTTAAAACTTTTTCGCCTTTTCATTTTTTTCTTTTCGCCATTCTATTTATTGGTTTGACGTCATATTTTGATATTGGATGAAATTTTAATTGGATGCAGCTTTTTTTAAAACTGGATTCCATTGTATTCATCAAGGAAGTGAAACTCGAATTTATTTGTGCTACCCCCGTATTAAGTTCTGTTATAAAACGCTGTACTATTTGTTCTTGTTTCTTTTCAATGATATTACTGTTTTCTTCAAATTTCAGTTCTAATTTCCTGACCTGTTTTTCAAGCTTTTCTCTCTATATATTTTCTCTGTTTAATTATTAAATTTTTTGGTGGAGTAAATGTTTTTTTTTTTTTTTTTTTTTTTTTTTTGGCATTTTGAGATTTTTTTTACTGTGTTTCATTTCTCGAAACTTGTTATTCTATTTTAATTTTTAAGAATTCAACTTCTTAATATTTTTTACATACTATAGAGTTGGCCTCGTGTGCCCCTTCACAAGAGCTAGATTTTTTCCTTTCAGTATCTTTGCACTCCTTTTCAGGGTGGTTTAATAAGTATATTTGGCATTTTACTGAGCTTCGGCAAGATTTTTGAATGTTCCTAAATTTCCAACAGTTTGTACATTGCTTTGGTTTTTCATGATATAGATGAGCTTTAACCATTTCAAACATGATTGGGAACCTTTCGGATATGTCCAATTTGAATAACTTTAATCGTTTTAGTCTGTATAAAGCCAGATTCTTTTTTTTTTTTGCTGTTGTATTTCCAAAAAGGTTGTATAGTTGTTATTTTCTAATTCCAACTTTATGTCCTCAATAGTATATTCCTTGAAATTCCTTGAAATATATAAATACTAGTTAGGCCAATAAAAGATAATCTTGCACTTATTTTTATGCTCTTCATTTCTTTGACATTTAATGCTTCCTTTTAATTATAATCTCATTGTTTTTTGTCTTGCTTTTATGCTGGATATTTTTCTTCATAGAGAATTCATTAATTGTTGCTCTTTTTAATTTACGTGGATTACCACTCTGAAAATTATTATTTGATTTTAAAAATATCGTGATATTAGGACTCGTAGTTAAATTTTTTGTTCTTCAAATTTGGTTAACAATTTAAAATCTGTTAACTTCCTTCTAAATTTATTTACTGTTGAATAAGCACCGTCATTTTCCATTTCTATTTTACTTTCTGCGTGAGGGAAAATACCCTCACACATTTTTTCCTTCTACTCCAGGGGTACCCAACCTCATTTTCCGCCAGGCCGCATACATATGGCAGATATTTCACGCTGGCCGCAACATGAGGATTTATGGGGAAAACATTATAAGACTAAGACAATATCGGATACTTAAAATGTAGAAAATTGATCAAAATATTAAAACGCATTTTTGGCTTTTAATACTATAGTAATCTATAACAAGCACATATAAAACAATTTTGGTTTTATTCATTTTTTATTAAGGTTATGGGTAGTTTCAATTTCCTTTCCTCCATGACCAAGCCCCTAGTTTACATTCTACTCTCATACAAACAAAGCTGCCATTCCGTTTGATAATTTAATTTTTCTCTTTTCACAAAGTCTCTCTTATTTTTGTTTCAAATATTAATTTATCAAGTGCAGAATGGCAGCAAAGATGAGTTTTGACTGAATTTGATACTGAAATCAGTATAATTTGTTTATATTAAAAACTCAGTTTCAACCATAAAATAGTCACTACTCCAGTTCAGTTCGCTATTTCACTTTTATTTGTTATTACTAACCGTTACAGAGTTACAAAAATAAAAGAAGAAAAAAATCTTGCAATTCCTACCATCAACAACAAAATTGGTAGATTTGATTGCTTGAATGATAGAGTTCCCCTCTAAATTTTTAATTAATTGTTCTCAAATAAGGACATTTTTTAGGGCATTGTTCCATGAGTGGGCCACTCAGAAAAGCCCTTCGGGCCACATGGGGCTCGAGAGCCGCAGGTTGAGTATTGCTGTTCTTCTCCAACACTATTTCTTATAAAGACAAAAACTTGTGCGAAAACTAAAATTAAAATATTTTATCAAAAAATAGAAGAATAAACTATATTATAAAAATTTTAGAAAAACACCCTAAATCTGTAATTAAAGAAATCTCACCACCTCGAATCAAAAGTTTAAGCAAAACCTTGACCACCTTCGACCAATCTTTTCAATACCTCGCTCAAAAATAAAATAAAATAAATAATTAAAAAAAACCCCAATACACATGTCTATAAAAAATAATAAAAGAAGTTTTAAAGTCATAAACGTCAGGAAAATTCTAATTTAAGAAACAAATCGAAATCACCAGGAAGTGCTGATGTTGTGAATGACAAAAAAATTTTCCCCGGTTTGATTTGATTCGATTTCAATTTTATGTCGCATTCTGAAACAACAGGAGGGCTATTGGCGACGGAACAAAAATTTTTGAAAAACTATCAAGTGACAAGGACGACACCTGAACTAGCATCCCACTCCAAACTTCACATCTCGCAAACGGGAGGAATATGAGCCTCGACAAATTCAAGGTATCCGACTACCCTAAAATTGTGAAGTTTGCCAAAAATTGACAAATTTTTCTTATGCTTTTATTTTATAGGCCACTTATTAGCTTTATAAAAATACCAAGTTTATTATTTTCCGTTCACTAGAACAAAAACTGCAAGTGTTTTAGTAAAGGCAGATGTGCCATTACTTTAACCAAGATATCATACTTTAAAATGCGTTTTACTCGAATTGTGTGTGTGTTTCTAAAATGTTCATGCTTTCAAAATAATCAACTGAAATTTTTTGTGTATGTTCGGGAAAATAGTAGAAGTGTTTTAAACCCTTCAGATTTATGAACCACGGTTTTATTACAAAATTTACAGTCCCTTATGTGAATATAATCACTGTTGTTTTAAGCAATTTCATATAATAACTAGTATAAAAAGTGCTATACTTTTGGTAAAGATTAAAATATCTCTTATCCTGAAGGTCATTTTAAAAATGAATAACATATATAGCAACACATCAGAATTGAAAAACTGAAAATTGGTTCATAAGCCTTTGGTACAGAATGGGCCGCGTTTATGTTATTTTTTTTGTAAATTTTTAATAATTTCTTTTTGTCTTCTTAATTTTAGCATTCTTTTCTTCAACTGTACTAAACAAATTTAAAAACAACAAAAAATCCCCATATCTCTATTTTCTTAAGATAACTGGGACGTGAAAGTGCTTTAAATTTTGCATTTTTTTATTTTACTTTTAAAAAATAGAGGGCACTTTGTTGCTTCTATAGATGCACTATTTATGAGAATTCGATCAAAAGAATGCTAGAAAACTGAATTTTAAAATTGTAAACAAAAGTGATGTAACTGTGATTCAGGTACACTTTCTTCAAAATCCGTAGTGTTCAATATGTATTGTAAAAAACTTATTTTTCTATTTGAAGAATGTAATTTTTCTGTATTATATGTTCAAATTTATTGAAAATTGTACATTTTTTGTGCAAAAATTACAGAAAATTTAAATGATTTGTTAAAAAATTGTGTTTTTTGAATTGTTAATCATGTCTGGTTTTACATTTATAAATACTCAGTATAGGTTTTAAATTATAAATCAAGTGGATATAGTACGAAGTAAACTTTGAGGATTATTCTAAATTAAATACACAGCTTGTAAAATAGACATTTCGTTTTTCCTAACTGCTTATTGTTAACATTTGAATGCTCATGAATATATAACTCTATATTTTTATTAATTTTGGTTTTACATTGAAATAAATAGATATTCATGTGTATGAATACAAAAAAAAAAAAAAGAGATTCTTTTGTTAGAATTTTTAAAAACAGAGTTTCATTTAAATTAGACATCAAATTAACTTCGTAAGTTCATCAAAGACATTTTTTTGTGTATTTTTATAACAATAAAAATACGTGTAAGGAATTTTGTAATATCCTGTAATGATAATGTTCAAAGTGAAGTAAAAATGCTAAAACTTATAGACATAAATCTTTAGTATTTTAAATGGAAGAAGATGTGAATCGTTGATAACACGTATTGACGAAGTTGGGAAAGGCTAATTAAAAAGATTTCTAAAGAATCTAGAGTTTTAGACTTACAATTTAAAAACTGAGAAATGATGCAAAATAATCCAGTTAACATTGGTATGACTTTATATTGTATTAAAATATATTATTTTGGAAATCATAGATGAAAATATCTTTATTTGCATTTTTCTCAAACACATTTTTTGGTGATTCCGGTACACTTTCCTCAAAATCTACTTTACCTATAGTGCTGATATTTTGCAAAATAAAAGATTAACAAATCTTTCACAAAGTGAATCAATTCGTTTTCAAATTCCCATTCAGAAATTTCAGATGTATCACAATTTCTGCATTAAATTTAAAGGAAATTTGAATCCCTAAATTAAAATTTTTTATAAATTAAGGTTTTATAATTAAAAGTTTTTATAAATTTATATTTTAAAATTTCATTTCGTTCATTTTATGGATTGTTATATTTACAAAAATTCAGTCAAATTTTATAGCTATAATATGTAGTAGACATTATGCAAAGTGTACCTAAAGGTAAGAACATGCTTGAAAATAAAAAAATAATTATTGATTAATTATTGCTCTCACAGATTTATTTGTAATTTAAAATGAATTTTTTTACATTAACAAGTACATAAATATACAGATAATTCAACGTAAAAATTTTATTTCCGTTGCTTTAAATTTAGGTGAGTGAGAACCACTTAAAGTTAGTGCAAAAAAAGTTCATTTTTCCATCTCGCAGACGTCCCAGTTACCTTAAAAAAAGTTTTCGCAAGTAGTCGTATATACCGTAAGGTAAATCAGACCTTCCACAAAGCTGATCTTCAGTGGCCAGTGGCGTAGCTACCAATGGGCTAGGCGGTACCGTGCACTGGGGCCTTCGGTGTCTACAGCTGAAGATAATTTCCCCCAAAATTAAGATATAAACATAAAAAGGTTGCAATATAAGTATAATCGTGGCAATTAAGTTGAAAGTACTTTTGAACTTGTAGGGAACATTATTCCATACATTATTTCCATTATATGTTTAGTGCTGCGAATTTTACTTATTGAAAAGTTTATATTATTTTCAATTTTTTTTTTCATTTTTTTTATAAATTGTTACCTGAAAATTCCATGAAAAACTTACCATATTTATTATTATATCTTAAGAAACCTACACAAAAGGCAATTGACTTCCCAGTTACATTCTATTTTTAATAACCATATGATTCATAAGCTAGTTTCCTGTTTCAATATTTTGCATTTCCTCGTATCTGCCATAGACTGATGAAATTTTGCCCCCCCCCCCTCAGCTCTTTTGCAAATGTTTTTTTTTTTTAAATTTGAAAAAAATAACTAGAAGAATATTGTGTTGTATTTTCTTGTTCATGCACATATTTGGATCATTTCCTGTCTGTCTCGGTGGTCCATTTTGTAGCTAACATTACGTGTCTCCTTCCTTTTAACGTCAGTAAATACTCGAGCACGTATGAAATACATTCACTTCCAAAAGTTAAGCACGGAGAGGAAAATGCTCTAATTTCTGGAAGTCAATCAGAATTGAAGAGGATGCAATTCGCTGCAGAGGTAGATGGAAGTATGCAAATATGTTAGGTAGCAGCCAATTGTGCTTTCATGTCAAAAAATATTCAAAAAGGGCAGACTTATATGAAGCCAGCTTTATGAAGGGTTACAGAAGTGATTGTAAGTGCTGATAGAAGGTGTTTAAAACTTTCGTACAATTTGTTTTCAAGACACGTATTTCTATGACTTCCAGAAAACGAATGGAAGATTCTGAACGGTGGCGTGCTGTGGGGCGCATAGAAGCAGGACAGTCGATCACAGATGTTGCTCTTTTCTTCGGCGTTCATCATTCTGTAATTTCACGTTTATGGAAACAATTCCAAACCACACAGACAGTTGTCCGAAGACCCGTAGGCGGTCGCCCAAGAGTTACAAACCCCGCGGAAGATCGATATATTGCTATTGTAGCCAAGCGGAATTGCAGAGCGACCTCCCCACGTGTGACATCTATGGTTACAGTGTCCATTGGTAAGGCTATATCTGCAGCTACTGTACGCCGAAGATTACATATGAAGGGACTGTATGCCCGGGTACCTCGAGTTTGTGTTCCTCTATCCGTCCAATCAAGAGGGGCCCTATTAAAGTGGTGCCGGGAATATGGCAATTGGACTGTGTCTGACTGGGGCAATGTCATGTTTATTGATGAGTCAAGATTTGCTCTGGAGCCAGATGACAAGCGTATAAGGATATGGCGTAAACAAGGAACACGCAATCAGCCCCAAAACATCACCGAACATCACGCATTCCGAGGCGGAAGCATTATGGTGTGGGCAGGGATTTCATTAGGATACCGCACCGACCTGTTCATCTTTAAACGGAGTTCTGTGACGGCTGTCCGGTATCGAGATGAAGTCCTAGAACTCATTGTGAGATTGTTCACTGCAACAGTTGGCCCTACTTTTGTTTTAATGGACGATAACGCACGTCCCCATAGAGCTGACATCATCGATGACTATCTGGAGAGTGAAGGGATTGCGCGTATGGCATGGCCAGCATATTCGCCCGACCTTAATCCCATTGAAAATCTTTGGGATGCTCTCGGCCATGCTGTATCTTCACGTTTCCCACCTCCAGCCACTTTAATTGAGCTGGAAACTGCTCTACAAGAAGAATGGCGATTGCTTAATTCTGCGGTGGTTGACCACCTAATTGAAAGCATGGTCAGAAGGTGTAAACTTTGCATACAGATGAGGGGGGGGATCACATACCATATTAATGTCCTTTTTTCATTTTATGCTGTTTATTTTCACTTTATACATAATTCTGTTTAAGTCTCCAGTATGACATTATCTGATAACTTACAAAAATTTAATATTGTTTTCATTTCTGTATATAATTATTGATTTTGTTTTATGTATAAATATACATGCTACTTTACTGCCAAATTTTGTGTCAATCAAAGCAGTATTTGTTGATTTTTTTGCATTTTACATCTTCGTGCTTAACTTTTGGAAGTGAGTGTATATTACATAAATTGTAAAAATGAAATTAAGGATAAAAAAATAAGAAACCCAGTGGTGCGCAAAAAATGCCATGAAAGCGAAGATAGTAAACAAAAATTTTAGTTATATTTTTACTTGATAAAATCCAACCAAGATAGGGCCCTCATTTTTTTAAGCACCAGGGCCTTTGGATACCTAGCTACGCCACTGTCAGTGGCCCTAGGACTCAAACTCGTGACTCGACAACGCCGGTCACGAATTGCGATGCTTTAATGGAACATTCCGAAGTACTTTTTATCCTTTAACCGGAATCAGTGCTGAAATAGCTGCATTATTATTGCGCCTCTGTGTTGTTCAGTAGCTCACACAAAAATTTTTCAAGGAGGAAGTCCATGGTCGAAAGTCCCCCAACTCGTATCATACCTCAAGAGTACACCAATTGATTCTTCCGATTTTGGCGATTTTATTAACAAAAAACAGTAAGAAATAAATCAGTTAATAATCAGCATTAATTAATAAAATAAATTGTTAATTACAAGTACTTAATTAAACTTTACGTTATATATATATAAATATATACATATATATATACATATATATATACATATATATATGTATATATATATGTATAGGATTATCATCAATCGAAAAAAACTCAAGGGCTTTGGGGGGGGGGGTCCGGACCCCTAGGACACCCCCCTTGTGTGTGCCACTGGTGTTGTTTCCTTCTTTGGAATATATTTCATGAATTTAGTGAAATACAGAGATGAGAATTTATCATTCGGAATACTAATTATTTTTAGAAAACTGTTTGATATTACTATTAATGAAACATGACAAGTTAAAAAAAATCTCCAGATTTTCCTGTGGACTAACACATTTTCTCGATTTCCTCAGAGATTCGTGACTCACAGAGGTTGGCGATATCTGAAAAACTATGCTATTGGCATTGATTATTCAATATTTCATTGTTTGGGGAATTATCAATACAATTAAAGTTTGAAGAATCTAAAACCTGTTATATTTGAATTAGAAAAAAAAAAGGTTCGTGAATTTTATTCATTTTTTTTTTTTTTTTTTGTTTTGTTTTTGTAAATACTTGTTGAATTTAGAAAGTTCCTCAAACTCTCAAAGGCTCGAAGATGACGTTCCCCCAAAACCTTATAAAACGTCTGTAAAGACATCTGAAATTGTATAGGCATAAAAACAGCAAGTGTTATTCGTAAAAATTTTATTGATGTATTTGCTCAAATAATAAAATGGTGTAAAACAGCCTCAATAGATGGCGCCAAGTGACATGACTTATCTCTATAAAGTCACCTTGGAAAAATTTTCCATCAATGTTGTGTGTGTGTGTATTACCTAACTCTACTTATTGTATTTATACAGTAAACAATTTCTCAAGGCCTTAAATTAAAAGAAAGAGAGATATGTTTATTTGTCTTGACTGGTAAAATATGCATCAGTTGCAAGAATTTATTGACTCCACATCATTTTAATTTTTCTTGGTTAAACTATTTAAAGTACACAAGAGAAATAACTTTTCTAGAAATATTCAACTAAGTAAATGCAATTAACAAAAAAGGCCTCACTTGTAATCGTACTTTGCAGCAATAATTAAAATGAAATAGTATTAACAATAAAACTTAATCCAATAAATTAATATTGAATAACAAACATATTTTTTAAATTTATAAACATTAGTGGTTGCATCTTCTACTGGTTGACCGCGCGCCAACTGAAAATATAGTAAATATCACATTTATCGGAATGGTCAAGGCCGGACCGTGACCTTTGGGGGCCCCCTAAATAATTAAAAATTTTGCCTTTTTCCTAAAAAATTATTGTGCAGAAAAATTTAAAATATATGAAACTTAAAAGTTTTTTCCCCCAAACAATTTAAATACGTTATAAGCAATTACATAATTTACAAAAAAAAAAAAAAAAAAAACTTTTCTACACTTTTATGCTGAATATTCTTTTATTTGCTCATCACATTTTAAGTCTTTGGTGAGATCAATATTAATAGAAAGAAGTGATTAAAGCTAAGCCTAGTATTTGTCATTGTTGTCCTATATTTGTTTCCTATGTAGGGCATTTTAGAGAACGCATGCTCCACTTCACAGCTAGTAATGTATATCGCTAAGCTATATATCGAAGTAGAAAAGCAAACATATATTTGTTGCACTAAACCAAAGAAGTTCACGATTTCAGTTGCAACCTTAATTGATTCTGCAGAACTTGATTAAGAGAATGTGCAGAACACGGCACATAATTAGCGAATTTATTTATTTTTTTCTTTTAGAAGAGCTTGCACAGCATTATATGGACCGAACATATTGGTAGCGTTGTCATATGACTGCCCCCTACAATTATCCAAAAGCAGTCGATTTGTTTCTAAAAATTCTTGAAGATAATTTAATATAAACCTGTGTGACTACTAATCTACACATCTTTCATACACTTTTCCCCGAAAACATTATCGTAGTATAATAGCGAGTTAGTTATTATGGAACAAATCTGCCGTTGAATCCATCACTATTGTATAGTACTTTGTGTCATTGTTATTTATTTGAGTTATATAATTGTTTAATGATTTGCTTGCTCATGGTCTCAACTATTTGCTCATATATTGTTTTTGATAAGTACGATATTAATGACTTTGGTCGTAATTCTCGCAGTTCAATACATTCACGAATTAATGAGTCGAACTCTGCTAATAGTTTCAGGGTACCCATAAAATTACCATTATGAGGAGAACTAAAAACTTCCTCGGTACCTCTAAATCAGCGATACTCAACCTGTGGCCCATGGGCCGCATGTAGACCACTCGACCATTCTGAGTGGTCCGGTCTAGGTCCGTTAAGATAACAAATTCAATTATTTAGGAATAATGTATTAAAAATTTAGCGAGAACTCTATCAATCAAGCAATTAAATCTATCAATTTTGCTATCGATGTCGTTCTGGTACAAATTGTGAAATAATTTTTTTTCTTTTTGTTACTGTAATGGTTAGTGATAACAAATAACAATGTAGTAGCCACCATTTTATAGATGTAACTAATTTTTAACTAACCCTCATGTCTAAAAAATATTTGCTGTTTCAAGACTATTGGGATCTTGACTATTTCATAGAAAAAAACAAATATGAATGAACAACTTGTTTGATTTGTCGTGAAAATATTATAAATAAAAAAAAAACTTTGATCGTCACTGTACTACTAAACACAAATCTTTCAATGGCTCTTATTCTTGAGGATCCATTTAAAGACGAGATAAATTGATTTTCTTAAAAAAAAAACTTTGGAACAGCAATAAATATTTTGCAGGTGGTAATGTCACAAAATGCAGAGGTAACAAAAGCATCCCATAAAATTTAATACATTATATATATTGACAAACATATGAAATTGTTAATGATAAACTTAAGAATTATTGCAGAAATTGTTAGAGTGTTTCTTAAATGGTTCCGATATACTCTTTGATGAATTCAGTTATTTGTTCAGATATTGTTTTTTATAAAATCAAAAAATATTTGAATAAATTTGAAACGAAAATGCGCAATAAGAACAGACAGTTTATACAGATAATACTGATTTCAGTCTGTAGTTCAATAAAAACTCTTTGCTACAACATCCTGCGATGGACAAATTAATATCTAAATTAAAAATATGTATTGCTTTATCAAAAGAAAAAAAATTAAATTATCCATGTATTTGGCAGCTTTGTTTTTAGGACAGTAGAATGCAGACAAAGGGCTTGGGATCATGAAATTGAAATTGAAAAATTCCCCAGTAACTGGGTAAAAAGTGAATGAAACCTATATTTTGTGAGTTTTGTTTGATAGAGTTTGGTATATAGTTTTAAAATAAGATCCAAAATTATGAGATTCTATATATTTTGACCAATTTTTTACATTTTAAATGTCATTGATCTTATAGCTTCCCCCTCTATATTAATCCTCACATTGCAGCCCTCGTAAAATACATGTCAGATGTATGTGGCTCGGCGTAAAAAAAGGTTGAGTACCCCAGCTCTAAATGCTGAACATCTTGTAGCCAAATACTTTACTACCACAATAGCACGTTTGAGGAAATTGTGGTAACATTCTGTATCTTTTCTTAGCTGCTCCTGTAGTTGTTTATCTAAAAAAGACTTTTTTTTTTCGTGTCAACCTAACTAACATTGAATTTATATGTTCAATAGAATTTTCATGATTTTCTAAACAACTTCTTACGTGTTTCCAATCAGAAAAGCTAATTGTGTATTAAGGATTTGTTTCAGAAAAAAGTTTGCAAGTGAAACAAAAAACACTAACAATACTAGTTGAACAACAAAGCCAAGATCTTTCCAGCACCTGGCCATTTTTAAGTTCTTTAGTGAAATGATTATTAGAAAAGTATCTCTTTTGTTCTTTGTATTCTCTTAGCGAAACAGAATATATATAGTTTGGATCTTTATTTTGAAAATAACTCATTTCATGTGGAGAGATATAATCAATAAAATTATTACTTAGCGATTTAGGCCACGAACCTACATAAATAATCCTAATCTTCCTTATCCGTGTCTTCATTCTTAAATAATTTAGAAATGTATATTTGTACTTACTTTTTACTTGAAACCAATAAACAGGTACCTAAGTATCTTTTAATTTCAGGTATTATGCATAGGATATAGCACCAAATCAGTATAATATTGTAACTTTGAATTCTTATTACACAAAAATAAATGGCTACAGAAATAGTGCCACTACGTTTGTATAAATGCTCTATGCTCATCGGTGCCGCTCTATGATAGAGACTCTATCATAGAGCAGCGCCCTGTACAAAAGAGTGTAATTAATAAACTGTATTAATAATAGAGTGTTATAGACTGTATTAATATACTGCAATTAATAGAGTGTACTTAATAGACACTCTTTTAATTACACAGAGCAACAAAATTAAAGTTTTGGAGAAGTACAAAAGAGGCTTTCATTGGTTTTTATATTATTTAGTGTGCTGGATTTCGAAAATGACTTACATTTTTTCCCATCACATCAGGGTTTTTTGTAAAATCGATATTTTTGCTAAAACATTATTTGAAAAGGAATTCTTTCGAACATTTTAGCCTGGGAAATTTGGCAACAGTGGTTTTTACCCAGTTAAATATATATAAATATTGGTTCTTGATGCGGCAAATCAATTTCTCAGCAATTAGATGAAAATTGTGTGAGTGAGTGAATATTAACGTCGCACTGTTCAGCTACACGAGAGATTTTGGTGATGGACCTCGTAATTTTGAACCATGGTCAAGTGACGAGGACGATACCTGAGCTGGCACCCCCTCTGCTAACTATCACACCACATATACAGGAGAACGTTTGAGTTCTCGACAGATTTGACATACATCGCTTCCCTACACGGAGGGTCTTCAACTGTACTAGTCTCGAACTCATGACATGCCTGCCATGAGTCCGGTACCTTGGCCACTAGCAATTAGATGAAAATCATTGTTTCTAAACGTCACAGGCTGTCTCTAATCATGAGAAAAACAAGAGATTCTCTTGTGGTTTAAACATTTTACGTCCAATTATTGTGTAATTTCTAAAAGTAAATCAGCAACATACTATTTTAATTTGTTTGTATTAAGGTATTTACATAAAATATATAGACGATTTTCGAAATAAATGATTATTAATTTCCGTGTTATTCGGTGGTAGGGCGGAAGAGCAAAAGTAAATTGCTCTTGTGCTCTCGAAAATAAATTTTATATGGTATTTTATTTTCGATTTGTGTGTATTTTTTACTGGTTTATTATTTATTACTATTTTGATTGTAAGCACTTTTTCTGTTTGTTATCTTCAACGGGGAATGGGGCCCCCTAGAATCCAGGGGCCCTGGGCTGCAGCCCATTTAGCACATACGTAGATCCGGTCTTGGGAATGGTAATATTGGAAAAGTTTCGATTTGCACAAAGAGAGTAAATAAATGTCGAGTGTATTTTAACTAGCTAATGAATACCCCCTTATTTGCTTAACAAAGACACATAATACATTTTATCACCAGAATCTGTGTGGACTCACTACCACATCGAAAATCTTCAAAGGAATCACCATTTGCTAGCCGCCAATACACAACACGCAGTGGCAGGACTCTGTTAGGTTCCCATCTCATTTAACAGATTATATTTCCTAGTATCTCTTAATCGTTTTCATTGAGAGGGGAGTGTGTAGCGGTCGCATCTTCTATCAGTTGGCCACGCGCCAACTGAAAATATTGTAAATATCATATTTATCGGAATGGCAACAGCGGAAAAGTTTCGATTTGCACAAAGAGAGTAAACAGATGTCGAGTGCATTTTAAGTAGCTGATAAGTACCTCCTTATTTGATTAATAATATTGCGGAAACCTAGTTGTTCGCGATAAATTTATTCACGCTTCCATTACATTTGCTCTATTTTTGACTGGGTTCTCACAGAGAGCTTTAACCGTTATCTGAATAATATTTTTGTGTTTCTGTGCTCAAAATATTCAAATGATGGCCTGAGCTTTCTCTTCTGTTTTTCTATTGAACATATTGTTCATAAAGAGGAATATTACACTCCTCACAAAAGTGAAATTGTAACACAATAAATGAATGCACTTAGCTATGTGAAAATAACAGGGACTCTGTAGAGGCAACACTCCTATACAAATGATTAAAAAAACAAAACAAAAATGTGCACTAGAGAACTGTTTGTCCAGTATTTAATGAGACAGTACTTAAGAGCTTTGGGAGTGATTGACTCAATTATTTTCATAGCATGCACAATTCCACAACACCAAGTTTGTGATAAGAAATAAAATATTCGAAGCGGCAAAGTGAAAATTATTTACAATTTCATCCTTGCCATTCCTGGTACTGCAGTATTCAATGCTCTCATTAAAAAATTAAATTCAAAAATTTAAAAATGTGATGCATTTTTAAAGAAATTTAAAAATATTGAAACAATAATGTTTAAAAGTGTAAATATAAAAAATTTGGGAAGCAATCCATCCATTTTCCATGGACGTGAGTACCAAAGTTCAAGTCACTTGACCATGGTTCAAAATTACGCGGACCGTCCCCAAAAGCCCTCGTGTAGCTGAACAGTGGGACGTTAATATTCACTCACTCACCAGAGTTGAAATTTCTTTTACATGCTGTGTATAAATTACCTTTCGAAGACTGTCTAGTTTTAAGTACCTATTAAAAAATTGTAGTTAACTGGAACTGAAATCCCCCCAACAAAAATTCATAAACGGAAGAGGTTTGATTGCAGATAGATCCAAGGCCAGATACGAAAGTTATAATGAAATACACAAGTAAAAAATAGTTGTCTTCAAAAATAGCAAAAATTAATACAGTACTGAAAAAAGGTTAGACATTCTTGTGAAAAAAGGGTCAAAAAATCCCGACACATTTCGCTTATAACACGGCAAAATATTATTTTGTCAAAAAGCATCTGTAGTATAACATGTTACCTACCTTATATAAGGGAAATGCCTTTATACATTGACTAGAAATAGTTTTCTATGCTTTATTGACCTTTATTCACAAAAAAAGTGTAGGAGTTACACAAAAAAATATTTTAAATAAATAGAGAAAGAAGCTTTACAGAAAATGGCCTCTCCGGAAAAAACTACAAATTACATTCCAATTCTGTGATGATCACCAAATGTAAGTTGACAAATTAAAAACAATTCAAAGGCGTCTCCAAAAGGGGTATACAGTAGACTTTTAAAAATTTTCAATACAGTGTGATGACAGGACCAGGGCATGGTGATAATGCGGTAGATTTTTTTTGATGTAGTTCTTTTTTGAAAATGAATTTCAGTTTTAGTTTTAGAATTTCGTTTCACTGTTACGTGTTGTGGCCGCGGTAGCTTAGTGGTAAAGGGAACGGACTCAAGGCTGGCGTGTCATGAGTTCGAGTCTAGTATCGCTGAAGACCCGCCGTGTAGGGAAACGGTGCACGTTAAATCTGTCGAGAGCTCAAACGTGCTCCTGTGGTGTTGTGTGGTAGTTAGTAAAGGGGGTGCCAGCTCGGGTGTCGTCCTCGTCACTTGCCCAGGGTTCAAAATTACGAGGTCCGTCACCAAAAGCCTTCGAGTAGCTGAACAGTGTGATGTAAATTTTCACTCACTCACGGTTTCGTGTTATTCTTACTTATTTTTGTTACATAATTATTTATTTAATTTTTTCTAAAATTACTTAATTTAAAATTTATTTATAAAATATCCAACTTTTTATGGAAGTCTTTCACTCATTCTGCTGCATAGAAGAGTGATCTGGTTAATTTAACCCTAAGGCCGTTAAAAAGGCATTTAGCTTATCCCTCAACTTTACGGACACGTTGCACACGTCCATCTGGCTTTTGCATTGTTTCAAACGTTACAAACGCGTGTATTGCATTGTAAAGTAGTTGCTTCTTTTAATCATAGATGTCAGAGCGTTTGACTACATGATAGAGATTCAAAATAAATTTTTCACGAGAATCAGTACTTAATTTTTTGGTGTGAAATGGCGCCAGTTTCAGGCTTTCGAAAGCTAACGGCGAATGAGATGTCAAGTGAAAACAATCTGTATATTATGTAAATATATATATGAAATTCTCGAGAAAAATATTTCTATGTTTTAGAACTAATTATTTTGATTAACTTATATTATTTATTATATATATATACATTATTATTCACATTACTTATGAGTTATTATTTTGATTAACTATGTGTGTGTGATGAGGGTTAAATAACAACAACAATACTAAACTTACGTTTTTAAAAGAAAAAATAAGCTTTGTTTTCTAATACGCGCTTTTCCAAAAAAACGGGGTGAGAGGAGGGACCGTTGGAGGAAAGATGCTAACGGCAAAAACTCAACGGCGTAAGGGTAAACACCTACATTAACCCCATGGCGTAACGGGGAACATTTGAGGACCCCTGCAAAATCAAGTTTTGGGCCCCTAAGTTGGATTTTATAAAGGGTAGGTACTTGGCGGCAGCTAGGCCCTGCCTCCCTCCCCGCGATGCGGGGTGTACGTTACGCCACTGATTAACACTAAACATTCCATAAGCGATCAAAAGATCGGTTTTGCTTTGGTAGAAGTAAGTATATAATAAGTGTCGGTATATGTTTAGTGTTAAAATTCACACAGCATGCTATATTTCATACTTCTCTAACGTCCGTTAAGTTTCTGTTGATGTGTTATACCTTTACTTTTCAAATCGTATGGTTTTTTTTTTTAAAACTCTGTTTTCTCTATGTACCTCAACATAAAATTGAAATTTTTATCAGTAACTATAATACTGATAAGTGTGACTATTTACAAATACTTATCAGTTTGGTCTGGAGGTCAGACCACTACGTTCGTTATGATAAGATTGTGCTTTTCACCTTTTCCTTCTGAGATATTCAACTATTAACAACAACAAAAATTTGAAGTTTATTGTATGACGAGTTATGAGATAATATGTTCATAAGATTACGACAAGCGCAAATTTCAAGATGTAAATATTAAACACAATACTGAAATCAACTCAGCGTTTCTTATGTTTCTAAGGACGTAGGTAAAATTAAATTACAAATAAAAAAACAACATCAAAAAACCAAATAAACTCTTTCGGTAATATACTCGGGCTAAAACTTTATTTGAAATCGTAATTCATTAACATTGATAAACTGTTCATTTTAAGATTTGGTGTGTGTGCTGGCATTACTCACCATCTATATTTATAATTTCACACAATATTAGTGTAAATTAATTCATATATGTGAAATACGAATTGAAACTCAAAATAAAATATTATTCGTGTATGAATTATAAGCGTAATATTATTCCTAAAGTCTACAGAAGGATTGAAAAATAGATTTTGGCTAATTTTGCAGATGTAACACCTCAGAAACTCGTAAATTATGAATATTAATATGTGAGAATTTCCCATAGATGAAAGATTAATAAATTTGCTAAAATGTGAGGGAAACATTAAAAAAAAACTGAAGTACAAGGAAAACCAACAAAAGCGCTCGCATAGAAATAACGGAAAAAGTAGCGAATCAATGTAACTCAATGCAGTCTGCAGTATTTATATAAAGCAACAAATATAAGATCAGTTTCCGATGCTACAATGGCAGGCTATCACGTTTTAAGTGATTTTAAAGAATAATTAGTTATCAGCTCACTAGATGGGTCACAGCATTTCCGAGATGTAGATGAAATCTGGATTTTCTCATTTGATCATTCTTGGAGTGTATCGCGAATATCAGCTCTCATCAACTCTCCTAAAGGAATGCGGGGGGAATAAACCGTGAAAGAAAGGAACCATCGGTGGCATACAAGAATCGTTCCATCCAATAGACGTGCAATACTGCCTAAAACTGCTACAGATTTCAATGATAGGATGCCAGCATGCTAATTTAACAAAAGTTTTTTTCTTGGTATGGGCTTTGGAATGGAAGAATCCCTCGTATATCTTTCATAACTGTAAGGCACAAACCTACGCACCTCTCCTGGGCTTACCGATTCAGTCATCGTACTGTTGATGATTGGAAGCACTTTATTTGGTATAGCAAATTGCCGTTTCATATTGTATTGGTCTGATAATCTCTTGTGGATATACAAGGTGTCCCGAAACTTTACGATAATCGGGCGCGAGGTGGAAAGAGGGATCACATCTGTCCTGGGAGAAACATAAAAAAATTACCCTGCATCTGGTTTAATGAGGCCGAGCATATTTTGAAAATACGGAAAATTGACACCCTCTATCATATCATTAGCTATTGTGACAACAGATTTCAGAAATTTGCGACGATTTTTTCACTGACATCACCTTGCATACGCGTACACAAGTCACAAGTCAGACAAAACATGTTGCTGATTTAGTTAAAATTAACGTCATTTGTGTGAGTCGGGATTAGAAAAAAGATGTCACCTAACTGACTCTCCATAAAAAGAAAACTATTACACAGAACCCCAAGCAAGTTCCTCAAAAGTTGGCCCGTTCACTTAAGATTCCAAAATGGAACAACACTTATTCTTTTCTGTGCATAACAATTATAAAGAATTTTTGATGTGTAACATCTTTCCTCTCGGTTGCTGGATATTTGTAGGAGTGATTTTGGGAAAAGGGACGGAAATGTGTAACAGGAAGTCGGGGAAGCTCGCGCTATTTGATTTGACCAATCAGCGCGCTTGGTGATGGCTCTTCGCTACCCTCGCTTTGAGGTCCAACTTTAGTAGCCATCAAGTCACCAGCCTTTCTATATTTTTAAATTTAGCATTTCAAAGATTCGAATTCAAAAACTCGGTTTCGTTTTCTTGATTCTAAATCCACTTCGCACATACCAGCAAGTCTTATTAGAATTCCTCCAGAATAAACTTGCGATTCTTACGTTCTATTGTTAAAGTCTCAGGACTCGTTGGGTATGAAATCTGAGGCTATATTTATATGTGTAAACTATATTAATAATTATATTTACTTTTAAGCGTCTGACAAAGTTCATCCTTAAAAAAATACGAGTAAGTAATATGGGATTATTTGAATGAATATTTTAGTGCGTATCTTTTTCATACTTTGAGGGTAATTCTTTCGCTTTCAATATACTTTTTAATTGTGATTAAAAATGTTTTCTCGATTAAAAAACTAACTAATTAATTACACGACTAATTTTGTGATTTTCCCTAATATTTCTAATTTTTAAACATTTACCAAGCTAATTAAATTTTCATGATTTTGAGATTTGCAGAGATGCGAAAATCCAGAGCAGAATATATGCGAAATTTTCGGCAAAAGAAACGTGAGGAAAAATTAAAAACTGGAGGAGTACGGCCGAAACAAATTGCACATAATTCAACTCAACGCAGCAGGGATTTTCAAATACGTGCAGTGAACACAATTCTCTCACAAATATCTACGACCGACCCAACTACTGCTTTACCAAATCTATTTGTCAATCACGCAACTGATTTCGGTGGTCGTATACATTTCTCTGAATCAAACGGTTCAAAAAATTAAAGATTTCCAGCATTTTGTACTTATACCATATCCCGAAGGTGGTTCTGCTCTTTTAAAAAAAACTATCACTCGCTTTCCATGATTTTAACGTAAACTTCAGTTTGGCAGAAGCTGAGCCTCTCATAGCTTTTTTGAATGATGAACTCAAGCTCGAAATAAACACATGTAGAAATGTGTCAAGAACTAACAGTGGTACTGTTATTAACTGTTTTTAAACGTTTTTTAAATATTTTGAAATCACTAGAAAATGTGTCATATTTTAGTTATCATAAGTCTATTGTATGTCTTTGCTCTTCCTCAAATTGAATAAGAATAATTATTTTTGATAAAAAAAAATTGCATTAATCCTTGTGTTAATTAAATAAAATTTTCATTAAAGATATAATTATTCTATAGAAAATTATTTCCAATCTACCCGATTCATTTTTTTCCCTGGAATTAAGTTACTATTGCGTACTTACCACGATAAAAAGTCAGATGTTATACATCATATGCGACTACTGTAAGGCTCGCTCATTTTTTTTATTTGCAGAAAAACTTTATTTTAAAAACATCTTTGTTGATATCTTCCATTACATTATTAGGTATTATGTGACCAAAAATTCCACAATTTTACTGTGTGATTGTTTCACTAACGGGATCTTTCATATCCATGTTACTAATTACATTCACAAATGGAGCAAACACCTTTACTGGTATAGTTAAAATTAACGTAGTTTAAGTCGGTTTGAGAAAATGATATCACCTAACTTATTAAATATGTAATAGTTTTCTTTTTTGGAGAGTCACAAGGGTAAATGACATCTTTTTTCAAACCCCGACTAACACAAATTACGTTAATTTTAGCTAAACCACGCAAAGTTTTTGTCCGGATGTCGACAGCGATTAATAGTACAGCTATTATGTAAAGGTGATGTTGATGAAAAATTCATTCTAAAATTGTGAAATTTGTGGCCACAGTAGCTAATGATGTGATGGAGGGTGTCTATTTCCCCCATTTTCGAAAATTTGCTCTTCCTCACTTAACCAAGTACAGGGTAATTTTCTTAAATATTTTTTCCAGAACAGATATAATCCCTCCTTTCACCTCAGGGCCGATTATATTTAATTGTTGGGACACCCTGTATAAAAAACCCTATGAAGCCATACACCTCGAACATCAAAGTGATACTCTTCGAGTTAGTGAAGCCTTTATCATGATACAGGACAAATGTAGCTGCCCAAATTTGAGACCCCTGATAAGTCTACAGATAAATGTGACAGATAACCGGTATGTAAGCATTGCTTACAATAAGTTTAGCACATTTATAGTCTGTGTAAATTCAGACGAATGTCAATGCGGCCATGTTCTGAGAAGTTGCTGCCGAGTGGTTTTAGAAGCTCTCAGAACCCTTCTTTAGTAGCTTTAATCCCAAGAGATGAATGTAATTCAGCTTAATCTATAACGCGTGTGGTAATTTGCTGTACAAAAGAAATCTCAATCACCTCCCATATTTACAGAATTCAGCCGCCCATCCGATATAGGGGTTATTGACGCTGACTGCTGTGCCGTAAGGTTTGGGTTCGAATCCCGGAGAAGGCACGGATGTTTGCAAATGATTAATACCTTTGTGGCATGGGGGTACTCTTAATAACCGTCGAGTCCTCTCTTGAGATTGGCGGAAGGAAAAGCCAGGTGGGAGGCCCCTGACTACCCTCTGGGTGTTCTCCCTCAAAACTGGGATGAAACCGAGCCAAATCGTACTGTCACCTGGATGGTGCTCAAAGCTACGGCTAACAACAGCCGTACAACTAACCCCTTGCCACGATGAATTTCGTAAGCCTTTGGTTTGATGTTACTGTCTATCATCGCTGTGGCATAAGTAACAACAGCAAAACAATTCTAGACTGCACTGCAAGAATCATGGGGTGAATTTTGCTTCCAGGATTCCTACATACATTAAATTCATTGCACGTCGTTTTGCAACAGTTCTGTGTGTTCGAGATGAAAGTGAATGATATTAAGTAGGTATTAAGTAGCCTTTAAAAAAATCATTTGTGAATATGTACCTTTTACTTATTTTTAAAATCCTTACTTGTTTTGCAAGGATCAGACATTTTATTTTTTCTATATTTTAATAACAAGTTATTTGATATTGATTTTATTAAATATATATTTTCTTCGTTTCATTGTAGTGATTGCTTTAATGTTATCAAATACGGGTTTTAGTATTATTCTACTCAACTATGATTAATGAAAAAAATTTGACGGATTATAACTATTCTAAATCAGATTGTATTTAATACAAAGAGAACTATAAATATATTCAGTAATATTTTAATTTTTTGACCGATGAGAAGAATAAACTTGATTTAGAGGATACAGAACAATACAGACAAAAAGCTTATATTTAAAAATGACAGTAAAATTCTCTTTTTCAGCTTTAATAGGAACAAAAAATATAGCTTTTGGCAATACAGCCAATACATACACAACGTGATATTGAAAATGCAGTACTATGAAAGAGTGTGACCACTGAAAACTATGAAAATTTCAGGGTAGGTTCATCTTACTGAGTAATTCAAATGATGTGAGATACGCAGCTCGCCAACACACTGAGTAGGATATAAGGGAAAGAACCTGCAAAATGGGCAATATATACGCAGTTATTTCTACCAGAGAAATCCTTGTGAATTTTTTTCTTGTTTATGCAATAGCAGGGAATGCCAGGCCACATCACCATTGGAGGCAGTTCCAGCAGATAGATAATTTTACTAGGTACATGGTGATTGCCCTGAGAAACGCAAATACATGTATGCGTCAAATCTCAGCTGACACCCACCTGGAGCATCCACGGTGCATCGGCTGAAGCAAAGATAGTTGGATCAAGGGGAAATGTGACTAGATTCAAGAGTGCCATTTAGATATATCGTGGATAAGAGGTGATGACCTCGCAAACCACTTCTGATGTCATTTATTATTTACTCTTGATGTTCCTAAACCGACTAAAATCTTTATCCGTCGACTGGTTGCTAGTATCTTGCACTCACAGCGTCCACTAAGAAGACTGTTCTTGACCCCACAGTATAGATCACTCTGCTCGCAACGGTGTCTGACTAAAGTGATGTAATGTCATAGAGTCTTATTCTCAGACGAGTTACGCTTTTGTTTGTCTAAGGATAGTCGCTGTGTATGAGTGTGACGCTGATGTAGTGACAGGGCCAATTTAGCTGCTTCTGTGGAACACTCTACTACACGACAACATGAGATCATAGTTTGAAGCATCATTCATGGCACTGTGATGGCCTAATGATATGTGGATGGTGATATTCCTTTCCTTTGGGGGTGTGGATGCCCTTTACCAGCAAGATAACACCCGACCGTATGCTGCACGCATCATCTAAAGTGCTCTGAAAGATCTACAAATGCTTTCCTGACCACCATTCTCCCCTGAGCTCTCACTAATAGAACGCATCTGAAAACCTATGTGCCCTGCCACCACCACCACTTTCAGGAGATGAACTGTGAAAAATGGTTGACAAAGAACATAAAGTCATTCCTGGGGACATCCTGCATACTCTCATTGACTCTGAATCTAGACGTGTTGCTTCGTGTATCTCCACCCACGATGGTCCTATAACCTACTGATCTGACGTTGTTCTCGTTCTATGTTACGATTAAAATACAATTTCAAAATAAATATCATTTATTGTTCGTTGTCATCTCTCTATTTGCCAAGTTTCTTCTCTTTCTAACCACACCTTGATATTGTATTTTAAATGCCATGAAGTGTTAATGACTTAAGACAGGGATGGCAAATATGATTTTATCAAAGTGCCAAAATTAAAGTAAATTGAATACTTGAGTTTTTATACATAGTACTTATATAACTTTTATTTGTAATAAGTATAAATAAAACATAGAGATAGAAAGTTCAATATTTATTAAATATAAGAAATGTCAAAAATATAATTAAAAAAATTTTAATAATACTTGTAGTATAAGAGTAAACTATTCTTATGCTTGGTTAGTTTTTTGATTCTTATTGCTTACCAGATTTTTTTATATCAAGCAATCCTGTTGTCAATTGAAGTTAATACATGGTGTTGAATAATCTTCTGTCGGTTTGCTTCTAGCTTTTGGTAATACATGATTTGATAGCTCTATGCTTCTAGTAGGCAGTTTTCAATTCTGAATTCTGATTCTGTATCTTTAAACATTCAATAATTTTCCAGTTTTTCCGATATGTTATTGTCCATCTACAATCTTTTATGACCAAATAGGAATGCATTACAGATATACAGTAGAGAGTATTTAAATTTTCTAATTTCATCCAATTAATGAGGATGTTACCGAAATCATTTATGTTGTATAATTAACAATTTTCAATAGAGACTCTCAATTCCTTTGAACACTTTAAATCTGTCTGAAATTTGTTCTTTTATAGAATATAAAATTTTTGAAAATTCAGATTGAAAAATTCCATTTAGTTATTAATTTTAAAATTATTGGATCATCCCAAAGAGAGTTTAAGTTTTGGATAGCAAAAAAATCTAATTTAGATTAAAACCACTCTAAGCATAATTACAATTATGTTTTTTCAAGGCATTTCAATTTTTAACAAAGGTAATTTAAATGTAATGTTATGTCCGTGAAAATACATTATTTTTGTCAACCATTCTGTATTATACAGTTTTTTAAAATCGTCCCTACTCCAACCATTTAAAAGAACGACTATGTTTTCTAGACACATCAAAAACCTTTCTAAAATGCAGTCCGACTTAGCCAATGTACATTACACATTTAAAGATTATTACATTCACAATCATTTACATTTGAAAGTTTTTTTTGAATAGTCTTTTATGCATTTCAAGTGCAACTATAACATTTATTTTCTGAGCAACTTTTTCTGATATTTCCTTAAAATCTCTTGTACCGAACTTTACATATAGCATTTAATGGTGAATAATGCTATAAAAACCTTTTATTGGATGATCAACTTCATTGTGAGAAATAATTTAACGAAACTTGTATCTCTCCATTTATATTAGGAACTCCATCAACCGTAACATAAATATTTTTAAAATTAATTTTGAGAACATTCAACTCATGAAGTTACTACACAAAAATCACTATACTTATAATTCTTTCTGATGTATTTACTGATTTCTATTACATTTTCTGGTCTTTCGGAAAATATCCGGTAATTTCCAATAGTTTTATCGAGACAAAATGAAATATATAGTTACAGCTTTTAATATCTTAATATTGTTGAAAAGTTGATCGGAAATATTGGCACTAATTTTTAATATTTTTTCTAACTATTTCCTTATGGCTATTTCAAAATGTAGCTTGATCGAAGCCGTTTTTGGCACAGACAGCTATAGCTTTTATCTCCGTGTTTAACAAAACCATAATCACACACAGTCCAAGTATTTACAAAACTCTTCGTAAATCCTATACCTTCTGCTTTTTTACTAGTATTATTTGAACTGTGAGAATAATAGATTTCTGAATTGAAGCACAAATTTAAGCTATTCTAGACCGCGCCTACGATGAGTATAGAAAGCCATTCCTCTGACAAACCAAAAACCTCCCGTTTTGCTTATTCGTTATACAGCGCTATCAATTATCCTTCTTCATCAACATTTGTTACTAGAACTTGAAGATAACTTTATTTAAATTTAAAATTGCAACATTTTTTGAGAAAAAAATTATTTATTTAAAATTTTTTGGGAGTGCAGGAAAATTTCTGTTGTGTCAAACTTGGGACGCGTGCCATGTAATATCCATCCCTAGTATGATGTGTAATTACTTAATAACACAATATAAAACTTATACACATTCTGTCCCGATTATAAATATTAATGCTACCAATTATCCTTCCGAGCTAAATGGAAATAATTTATTTAATTGTATAATAACTGACCCACAAAAGAAATGATTAATTTTCAGCTCTGCAATTTAAATTAAATTGCAATTATCTATTACGAAAACATTCCCTACACTTTTGGAAAAAAAGGGTTGTTCATTCATGAACATTTTAGAATATATTTTGATTAATAGGTGAGAAGTAATGAGAGGTTTAAGAAAGAGGTGCAATTCGGTCATTAATAAAAATTCGAAGGTGATTAAAACCCTCAAGAAATATTATGTAAAAATGGTACATAATTTTTTTTCTGTTTTGATAATTTAGTTTGTTAAGTTGACAATAAAAAAAATAAGCTGTAACTCATACGAACTGATATTATACGCTTTTATTTTAAATTAAATAAATCGATGTAGTTTTCGGTACGGTAATGAATTTTAACTGTCGTAAACAATTAAGTAACTAATTTTTTATAAAAGAAAAGAAAAAGAAAACAAATCAAAATGTATTTTAGCTTTTTATTTTAGCTACAAAATTTCCGATAAAGTTGCTTGAACCCAAAGTACGATGCGAAACAAATAATGTGAATAAAGAATATGTTAGGGTGTGGTTGTTTTTGTTAAAAAACTCTAATAACATAAATAAACACTTCAAAAATGTATATAAGCATTATTATGCCTTTGAAGTGAAAATCGTGGGCTGTTTTCATTTAGTTAATTTTTAACACACAATTTAAGAGTTTTTAAACTCAAAATAAGCCAGGGGCGTAACGAACACCCCCGTATTGCGGGGGACCCACGGTTCTAGGGGGCCCGAATCCTAACTGATGCCAAATATATACCTTTTGTAAGATCCGGATTGGGCCCCAAACCACACATTGCAGGGCGGTTGCTAATCATCTCCGTTACGCCACTGAAATAAGTGTTAGCTTTAATATAAACTTAGCTCTATTGATTACTTTTCCATTTTAACCATCTAATATTTTCTGTGATTTTTAAATCACTATCAATTTTGTACATGTATTCGAATCTTAATCTGTTTTTTAGAACTCGATACGTTTTTACTTAAGGACTTTTAAGTCGTGCCAGATTTAAGATGCATCATATACACTGCTGGCCACCGTAAATGCAACACCCTGAAGGAAGCACACAAACAACATGAAATTTACAACATGCATTAGCGGAGATGAGATATGCAAATGATTAGAATTTCACCGCAGACACACATCACGCACGCCTGTGGCGCCACCTCAAAGCGCTATTTAAGGCTTGGAGATTCCGACGATTTCAAGTTTAGCAATTGTGTTTTTCTTGTGGTTATTTCAAAAAACGACCAGTTATGTCTCGTAGAAAACAGCGATCAGCTTTTGATCAAGTATCCGAGTTCGACAGATGAAGGATAGTGGCCTACCGAGATTGTGGATTATCTTTCAGGGAAATCGGTAGTCGTGTTGGACGAAACCAAACAATTGTAATGCGGATATGTGACCGTTGGATGCAGGAAGGAACGACGGACCGACGTGGTTGATCGCATCCACCTCAATGCACCACTTCACGTGAGGATAGGCAAATTGTGCGCATGACAGTGACGGATCGCTCAGTCACGAATCATAGCACCGCCCATTGAGTCTGTAACGCATCATTCAGTGTCTGCGCGCACCATTCTACGCCATTTACAGCAGAGTGGTCTGTCCGCAAGGCGTCCATTGCTTGGTCTACCCTTGACTCAGAATTACAGACGTCTCCGCCACCAATGGTGCGATGAAAGACGGACTTAAACACCAGCGCTACATCTCCGAGGTGTTGGAGCCAGTTGTCCTTCCTTACCTTCAAGGCTTGGCTACAGCCATATTTCAACAGAATAATGCGCGACTACACGTGACACGCATTGTCCAAAGGTTCTTCGTCAATCACCAGGTTGAATTGCTTCCCTGGCCGGCTCGCTCTCTAGATCTTTCGCTGATAGAAAACACGTGGTCCATGGTTGCTCAACGATTGACCCAGATTACACCCCAGCTGCCACACCTGATCAACTTTGGCAATTTTTGGAAGCTGCTTGGTCTGCTGTACCCCAAGAACACATCCAAAGTCTCTTTGAATCAATGCCGAAGCGTGTGGCAGCGGTGATCTCCAACAATGGCGGCTACTCTGGCTACTGATTCTGGCAGGAACCACACTTCACAGAAGTCTATAAATTTAATGATTTGATACTTGGTCAACATGTTATCGACAAAATAAATTTTGTTGTGCTATCTCTTGTCTTTCTTGATGTTGCATTTACGGTGGCCAGCAGTGTGTGTGTGTTTGCTTTATATTAATCAATTAATCTTTAACTGAGTAAAATGATGAAGGAAAAGTAAATCGTAGCTTTAAGGCTATGTTAACCTTTAACACTTCTTTGCATGAATTTTTTTTCTTTTTTTGTGAAATAAATCTGGGTGATATAATACATGCTCTAGAATAAAGGAAAAATGTTTCAAAAAATCATAGTATATATATATAATATATAGTAATTAAAAAACAGTATGATGGAAATATCCATCACCATGCAAATTTGCATGTTAAGCTCAATACAAAATAAATAAAAATAAATAATATATCTTTGAATCATTTTTATTCCTGATGATAGTAAAAAAACAATTACTATTATTATTCTAATTTTATATGCATAGGGTTATGGTTGTCAGTATTTTCGTCATCAAGGCCGTCTTCTGATAGCCAACCGCCTTCTAACCAGTCCAAGTAATCCTCAATGTGTCCCTCTCTTCTAAATTTCTCTACATAATAACATAAAATAAATATGTAGTAATAAAACAACTGCATAGTGATGTAAATTTCGGTTACATGGTTTTGGGAAGATATTTGGGGTATTCGATATAAATTGCATAGAAAATAATATAAACAGAAGAAACAAACCTATTTTTCATTCGTTATCGCTTTTATTAGCAAAAAAATCTCCCATTAGTTTTGTAGAAAAATATTCAAGAAATCACATGTTTCCTCCAATCATAACAGTGGAGCGACAAGTTAAAACCCGCCATAATGATTGTGACATTTGATATTTTTTTTATCTAGGTTCCTTAGTATGCAATAGTCATGTAAAAGTTGCCAGCAACAGCCAATTTACAGTCTGTTTTGAGTACGATTTTTTCCTAACTAAATGTTATGATCGAAATTTCCATCATTATGCAAAGAAGGGTTAGTTACTGTTGCGCGGTCTCATAGACTCTACAATCTCTATTCATAAGCATTCTTTTCATCATTCTTTTTTTAAATTTATTTTGTGAGTATAAAATTGAATTAAAATCGGAATTTTCAAAAATTGCATTTAGCTGTATTTGAGCAAGAACAGAATGTAATTTATATAGCTAAGGCTTAATGAAATTTAATATTTGAGGTTAGTTTTATCTTACTTTTATGCAAGTAGTCATTTAGATTGCACCACAGCAATTGTAAAATAAAATCTGTTCAGAGTAGCTAAAGGTTAAAGCCTTAATTAATAGAAACTCTTCCAGCTCACTTGTAAATTATTTATGTATTATGTTGAAATATATGGAAATTAAGATGTAGGGATAATAATTTCATTTTGAAAAAAAAATATTTAAGAGAACTTTTTAATAATAAATGAGGAAGTATTAAAAAGATCCGAAATAAATTAAGAATATAGCCCAATACGAATTTTAATACTATTATATATAATACCACAAAAGCTTTGGGAATATTCCCAGCATATTTTAGGTATAGAATAATATTTACATTAAATATTCTAAGTGCTATAAAATACTTTTTATATATTTTGCTCCATATATTAAACAGTATTATATTTTCTTCATATTGAAAGTTTTTTAAACTTTCTTAAACGTAAAATAAATCATTATAATTCTAGTTTAATTATAATCAATGTATTTTAACGCTTATAAATTACACTATAAAAACTTTTTTACAACAGGTATCTATTTTTTCAAATAAATGTATTCTTTTTGAACAAAAATTATTAAAAACTCTCGCGCTCAGTTATAATTAGGAAAATTAACTTTAAAAATGTTAAAGGACATGCGCGATGTTTTTTGATATAAAAAATAGTTTACTATCTTTTTTAAATTAAAAATCTAATTGTTTATAAACTGCAAAACATGCTGCAGTTAGTACTATATAAAAGAGATATATTGTACATAAAAATCAGCAATAGAAAATTTTGCTTCAGTAGGAAAAAAAATCAGCTTTTTTTCCCCTTATCACCTCCTTCAACTGCTTGCGGACTCTTATTGAAAGAATCTTCATCTCCTCCTCAACATGAAGGAGCACTTTGTTGATGTATCAGTGGAAAATAAACTTATTCAGAGAGTAATGTTTGTTTGAGATTTTAAAAACGATAATTATGTGTTTATTAGAAATGTCTTACGCGCGATATATAAACTAAAATAAGAGGGCAAGAAAGAAATCCTGCTTAACCTTAAAAATACAGACTGTGATTTCCTATTTTTTTGCAATCCAAAACTATTTAAGTTAATAGTATACTTATTAAGTAAAATAGTATAATTATTAAGCTTTAGAAATCTATTATCAGTATATAATATATGACTCATTGAATATAAAATCGCTTTCTAAAGAGATAATATATAACATAGCCTTTTGATGTGTATTTCCATTTAAAAACTAAATAATGGTGTAGCAATTTTTCTAGGGAATGATCCTGGAAAATTAAGCAGGAGAAATAGTAGTATATAAAATCACTGTTTATTAATATAAATTCTGTGATTACGTTAACTCAAATTTAATTTTCTTGTGAAGATACAAATCTATTTAATGAAGTTTATTGAAAAAAAAGTAATTTTTTTGTCTCAATAGAGTAGAGAATTTCTTAATTTTATCTGCGGTCCAAAAAGTATCAAATTGTTTGTGTTTTACAATGCATATTGTTCTTCCAAAAGAATAAACTGAAACTGGATATTATAATATCTGTGCAATGACTTATATGCAGCAAAATGTCTGTACTGAATTTATTTATAAAAAAACAGCCTCTTATAACGTATTGTGAACTAATGCAATGCTTTTCAAGATTTTGGAATGTAAAGATTTCAAATCTGTTTAAATTTGAGAAAACCATTTTTATGTGTGTGACGGATAATTTTATCAGGTTGCTCTAAAGCATTCTATTTCAAAATTCACGCACTTTTTGGTTAATCCTATGTTTAGAGTGTTGGTCCATAGCTTTTATAAAACTTTAATAATTGAAATAAAGTTCTAAAAAAAGAAAAAAACTGGATATGAATTTGACATTGCAATTTTAATTAAACTTATCAAATCCATAAATAAAACGTAGGAGAGGTATGAAAAACGTGATAGATATTTTACTACTTTGGAAGGAGATGATATATTTGATTTGAAAACACATACTCAAAAAACACTGGAGAAGTGGCAAAGCTGTAGTAGAATTTGTGTTACCCTGGGTGCACCACGAGGAAGCCTGCTACATTACACCCCTTGTTTACGTCTTTTTCTACTCTCGAAATTAGCTCTATCTCAAAATTACCTCTGTAATTCACAAAGACTTTTAAAATGCAAATCGTTCTTCAAAGATTTTTTCTCATAAAACCTCTTTTCAGTGGATTCATTGTGACATTGCTGGGAATGAGCATGCTGACTTTCTTGCTAAGAAAGGAGCCTAGTGATCCAAAAATCCACGAGGTTTTTTTCATTCCTTAAGGCTTTTTTCTAATATAGCCTTTAAGCATAAGTTAAAATGGGAGTTGAGGAAATGTCGAAGGATAAGAACTGGGCAATCTTGAACAAGGACCCGTCCTAGAAAAGCTGCTGTAGCCCATTTTAGACTTTTGACAGGTCATGACTGTCTGAGATCGCATCTCTACAGAATTGGTATTGCCAACTTACCGGACTGTACTCTGTGTGACTCAGGTTAGTCTATAACCGCTGAACATTTGGTCGTGTGCTCTGCTCTAATTAGCCTTAATTCAACTGTAGAAAAGTATCGGAGAGTACGTGCACTAATGGCATAGGTGCTATTGTAGTGTGTGGCATTTGTAAAATAAAGTAAAATATATTTGATTTGTGTTAATATTTTCAAAAATCCCGTTTGTCACTCCAGATTGTATTGAAAGAAAAAAAATTGATTAATTCTACATGAACATCAGGGAAATATGTTGTATTAAAAATACAGCCACGATGTGAAAAAAAGAATTAATGCATCTATATGAATTGAAAGATAAAATGGTTAAAATATTACGCAAAGTATTTAAATCGACAATACTAAAATATTTACACCTTCTATTTCTAGAATCACGTCATTGCTTAGAAAAAACAAGAAGAAAAATTTATTTATAGTCCAATTTCAAGATGGCAAAGTATTAGATTAGTTTAGTTAATAAAATAAAACTAATTGAGAATAAATATTTTTTATAATTACTAAGATCGAGTGGAAGCTACTATTTTATCTTAAAAAATATGCATCTGAACCACTGAGAAACCCATATTTTAAAAATAATATAAAATAATTTTATTTGATTGTAAAATGCATAAAATCTGGAAAAATAAATATGTCAATATTTGCTAAAATTCATTTCTAAATTGAAATAAATATAAAATGTTATTTTCAAGCGTTTGTCAGAAGAGACATATATAGTATTTATTCTTATTATCATCAACAGCCATTTATATGAATAGTTTGATTTATTACATTATCAATAATTACTAATAATAATTTTAGAAATAGTAATAACATACATTATTAGTAATAATTTTATTTTTGCTGGGGTTTAAGTGCTAACTATAAAGCGAACTAAAATTTCAAGTGAACGAAACATTCGACTTTTGAATTATTTTGATCCTATCGACTCTGCCGGTGACTTTTCAACCTTAAACTCACTGCAGATTTTATTCTGAAAAGCCAGACCATTATGGATTCATCTTTTAGCGATGAAAAGAGAACGATTACAAAGAAAATCCGGAAACTCGAACAAGTAATTATTTCCTGCCAGGATTCTTTTCAAGTTCTGAAAAGAGGAGAATCATTCTCCTTATACAAGGAATGGGGAAGTACTTTTTCTTCTGGTACAATTCACTTTAAATTATATATATATATAAGTATAGATTCAAATTAAAAGGAACAAATGATCATTAACGTTGTTTTGCGATGTTTCGCGCTTCGTGTCATAAGGTCCCAAAAAGATTGGAATCAAAACGTGCTCTGAAAGATTCAAAATTTGTTAATAAATGCTCTCTTCATCCGAAATAAAATAGTATGTACACATTTTTAGTTCACATTAGTTTTCGTTTTCTAAGTATTCGTTTTGTATGTTTCGGGATGTATTAAATACAAGTACATTTATTTCTTTAAGTGATGAAAATAAATAAATATAAATAAAATGTGTGTCAAGAATTTTATTTATTCCAAAAAGATTTGGAGGATACATTTCAGAATGTATATTTTATTTTTACTTTCTCTTTTCATCTCTTTTTTTGAATCCTGGTTGTTTTTAGAAGACATTTAAAGAAAAAAAAATAATAGTGAAGACAATTTTTTTTTATTGTGCTGAGTTTCTTATGATGAAACAAAAACAGGAATTGTTTTAAGTTTATGAGAAAAACGCAAAGTGAGTAATTTTTTAAGGGATGCATTTAACAATTTGCTTACAAATAACTGGATTTTTTAATGCTACGATATGACTACTAAAAAAAATCCCTTTAAAGTATAAAGTCCTAGAAACTTCCTCAAAAGTTTTAGAATCTCTTTAGAATGATTATGCAATTTTTTTTTAATTGTGAGGGTGCGATGCAGAAAAGTTTGTGCAATTTCTGTTTTGAAATTGAATTAATAAGGATTTCATTTAATTTATATTGAGTACTGGTTTTTATATTTTTAATGTAAATGTTTCTCTATAAATAACTATTTCCTCTCAAGACATCTATTATCTTTGACTATTTCCTTCGTATTTTTCTGTATAAAAATACTCAGAAATATACATAATTATAATATATTATGTAAATTTCTTCATATGCATAACTCCTAAAGAAAAGTCATAACAACCGACATGCTTTCGAAAATTAAAAAAGCTACAAAATAAGTTTAATAACTAAATAATTATAAACTGAAATTTAATATTCCTTATTAAGATATTCATAACACTTTGAGATACAAAATGCTTTTTTATAACTGAAAGATTTGCTGATAATATTAATATTTTCTGGTAATATTACGATATATGTTCAGCTCAGAATAGTTCAAAAAATAAACGAGTTTTCAGCGATAAGCTTGCGTAGCTGTGTTACGTAATAAAGTCGGTAAATTTATTATTTCCTTTGAAGTGTGTAACTTCACTTTAACGATGTTACGTCATCCTTCTTGAAAGAACAGTAAACGGAGGTGACTTTTTTTCATTTTTGAGGAAAAAAATTGCTTGCTGAGAGCTCTGAACCCTTAGAACTTATAGATATTATTCCAAGCAAAAGAAAACTGCAAACGATGAAACCGTATTGTTATTTTGAAATTCATTTTAACCATTCTAATGAAAAAGATAAAGATTTATAATGAATCACCAAATAAAATTATTTAGAAAATAAAATAATAATCATAAAAAGATTTTTTTAATAATAGTTAGCACAATGATTTATTATATAGTTGTAATTTTTTTAAATAAATGTGTATGTTCTGTGAGTTGTATAAAATAAAATTAATATTTAGTCCGTGTTATTGAACTGTACTATTATCGCTTAAAGCGCTAATAATACACTACATAATTAATTGCTTATGAAATAATCGGACACACACACACACACACAAATGCCTTGTATTTATATTCCATTTCTCATATGGTTTCTCTCAGAAAAATTTCATATCTCAATACTGATTAGACAGAGAGACGAGTGTTTTTAAAATTAAGTAAAAATAATTCATACACAATGTTTCGACGACACTCTTCCACTTAATAAAATATAGTTATGAAATACGTGAGAAAAAAAATCCCATTCTTTTTTATAGCATATTAATTCAAAACGACATACTTAAAATAATATCATTTTCATATTCATGTTAAAGGATTTTTATTATATTTTAATATAAAGTACGGAAGAAACATGAGATTGAATATGAAGTAACTATATAAATCAGTTTAAAAGTTAAAGAGCCATTCTGATTGCGAAAAATTTGGAATAAAAAAAAAATTTCCTAAAAGACTATTCATATATATTTTTTCTTAAGGTTAGTCATACAAAAAATGGGAGAGCATATTTTTTCTTTTTATTCCCAACTAGTTGATACATTCCTCCAAGAATTATAAAAAAATTACTTTTGTTCGATAATGTTTGTCCGTTCCATAGAAGCATTTGAAGTGATACAATCATAATTCATTGACCACAGCTTACTCATTCCAAAAGTATGTTATTAAGCGTCAGGACAGTGTCCAACAAAAGCCATCTGGCGTCTTCTAATTACATCACAAAGAAAGGACAGGAAAAAGCTATCAGCCATTCTCAGTCGCATTCCACTGTGCTTTTGGGGTATTTGTAGGAGGTAGTTTTGAGCGTATGGGGATCAGCGTATTTGATCCACAATCGATTAGGTTATTAGGTAAAAAAAGCCTACTAAACACGGAGAGCTCTGTATTTTTTATTTTCTTGGTAGATATTAAAAATTATTTTAATGTACATTCGATAAAATGCCTTAGGGAATTAAGTCATATAATTAGATTTATGCTTTTAATACTATTTTTCTTATTAAATAATATTGTAAAAGAAATTCACATTAATGGCGTTAATTTTAGTAACCCTTCAGTAACATGTAAAATGAAATACATTCTTCCCTAGTTTTGAGTATATCCTTTCATATACTTAAAAATATTCCTATACATTCTATTTAATAATTTAACTATAAAAATAATTTGATATATTTAAATGTAGCCTTATAAGGCAAGCTATTGAAAAGAAACTAGTTTTTTTTACAAAAAATCATAGCCAAGTTTTTTTTTTTGGTAAAGGATTGGAATTAACTGATATTTCATGAACGTCATATAAATCATGCGCAAATGTGCAAAATAGGTATTTAGAAGGAACTGCATTACCTATATTTAATGCATTTTGTACAGGTCAATAAAAATTATCTGAGAGAAAAAAAATCGATTTTTTTTGCCATTGGTGGTTATAAATATTACAGTCTAACGTATATATGCGTCTATTTCAATTAATTTTTTAATATTAAGGGGACATGATACTGTTTATAAAAAAGTCTTTCAATGAATGGTTTTACAATTTTTTGGCTTGAAACCAATGTATATGGATTACGTAAAACAGTTTTCGTACTCAAAATATTACAAAAAACCAACCATTTAATTTTTTAAAGAAAAGCTTTAAAATTTATGAAGGGATTTTAAAATGCTGCTTCTCGTACAATAATTGACCTAAAGACATGAAATTTTATTTACAAGTACTTCAAGCTATGTATAACAAAAAACAAAAATTTCTTATGGGTTTTTGGATAGCATGGTTGATATTTGTAAAATACTTTTTTTTTCTAAACGCTTATTGAAAATTGCTTAAAAAATGTGTAAATTCTAAAAAAAACTCAATTACTTTTTTAAAAATAAGTATTGCTTTGATTCAAAAATGCATACCAACTATTGTTACATGTGCTAATATAAATAGGTATAAAAATTTTAAAGCATTTGACTCAATAGAAAAAAAGCCGTAGCGTTTTAAATGAAGAAAAAGGAGTTTTTTTTTCTTTCTGAGAAAAATCCATTTAGAGTTTTTATTTGCCATTGGGATGTGAACAAAAATAAATATAAAAGTTATAATAACTCTGAATTTTTTAAACTTAAGAGTTTTCAAATTTTGAGAGATTATAGAAAATTATATAAAGAATAATTTAGGATAGTAAATTTTATTTGAATTTTCGACCGGTATTTTTGCCAATGGAATCGTATTGTGTCCCCTTAAAAATTATTTACAACATAGCTTGCATTTTCCGAAGTGTTGAAAAAATAGAGTCAGTTGTGTTTTAATGTTTTTCGAATGTAGTTAAATACAATACCTCATTTACATACATTAGATAAATAAAATCCGAAATATGAAAAGTGAATGCATTGACTGTTATATATTGTTGTGAATCACACAGAAATGAGAGAATGAATAATAGAAAAAAATTAAAGAGCTCTCCTTTTGTTCAAGTAAAATACACAGGAGAGTCAGCGTGATAATTACTCTTTGAATAAAGAAGAAAATGCTAACATAAAAAGCATTCCTCAGTATGAATCCCCTTACAGAGTAGAAAAGATCCTTTCAAATAGATGTAGAATTTTTTTGAGATTAAAAACAAATCTGTTGGTGAATGAAATAATTTTTGCTTGAATGATTTTGCATTTTAAGCATTTTACTTTGAATTCTCTTGAATGAGAAAGAAATGGGTTTCTGATAATTCTTTCGAATTTCACTCATAGATATAAAGTTATTGATGAGAAGCAGAATTGAAATTGTTCAGAATTATAATTAAAATTAAACATCACACACAATCTATCTCTAAGAATATAAAACACCAACGAAAAGAAGTGAATAAGGCAATTTGCATTTTCCTATACCTTCTATTGGAAGGTTTATCAATCGTATACAACAATTAGTTAAATCACTTACTTTAAAGCAGTTAATATTATGAGAGTATATACTCATTACTTCCTGTATATTTAGGTAAGAAAAAAGACTTAAAAAAGAATTGCACTTCATTTGAGGACTTTCTGGTAAAGTGGAATTTAGAAAAACAACAAAAATTAATGAAGGTTCAGAACTTATAGACGATTACATCTGGAATATCGAATGCATAATGAGCAAAAGATTCTGAGTATCAACATGTAGTTGCATCTTTTTATTTTGGAAATAGGGATTCTTTCTGTGTCACATTTCCATATCAGACAGAATTTTTTTAGTTTATCTATATTTAGCAACTTTCAAACATCCAAGAAGAATTTCTTGTGATATCCAAATTATAAAATAACTCGAAAAACGCTGCACCAGCATTTTTAAAAAAGAATTAATATAAATAATAACGTGCTTTGTGAAATCTGAGGCAATCGTTTCTGAAATTAAGAAATGCATTCAGTGATTGAATATATGCTTGAGATTATGGTGTTAAAACAGAATAAAATATATACACTCGTGTCCATAAATTAAGGATAATGAAGTTCAGGCAAAGAAAGAGACAGAAGCAAAACAAATTTGACTTATTTGTTAAGTCTATTTATTAAACAAAAGGTAAAGAGCAAAAAAGATGCTTTATGTTTGACATAATTAATAAAAATTGCGATTTTTTCTCCCTGGAAGCAAATTTCAAAAAAGAACCTTTTACAAAAAATAGTATAACATGGTTAGTATGATGGTTAATATGGAGTATGTCTCCCGGACGATGCAATACAGGCCTTACAACGCCTACGCATGCTGAGTATCAAATTATCAACCTGATCTTGAAAATATTACACCACTCATCAAGCAATGACCTCCGAAGTTCCGGTAGACAGGTAGGAGGGGGTTGACGGGCTGCAATTCGTCGGCCAAGCATATCCCACACATGCTCTATTGGATTCAAGTCCGGTGAGTATGCTGGCCAATCCATATGGGTGATGTCCTCCGATTGAAGGCATTCGTCTACAATGTTTGCACGGTGAGGACGGGCGTTGTCATCCATAAATAGAAATTCAGCACCCATGGCGCCCCGAAACAAACGTACATGTTGTTTCAGAATGACATCCCGATAGATGTGGCCTGTCATCGTTACACTCTGAACATGCAGGTCAGTTCTGGAACCAAGAATAATTCCTCCCCAAACGAGCCATCCTGCACCACCGTAACGGTGTCGTTTAATGGTGTTCTCTTGGTGGTAACGGGTATCTGGCGCTTTCCATATGAAAGCCCGGCGAGAATCAGACTGCAAACTAAACCTGGACTCGTCGGAAAACATCACACAAGACCACTGTTGCGGTGTCCACAATGCATGCTCTCTACTCCAGGTTAATCGCAGGCGACAGTGAGTTGCGGTAAGGGGAACACATCTGACAGGCTTACGAGCATATAGACCAATGTTCCCTAAGCGTCTGTACACGGTCTGCCTTGAAACTGTCGTACCGGTAGCTGAAAAGAGCTGAGGAGATAGGTCTGATGCTGTGCTCCGTCTGTTTCTTTTGGCAGTAACTGCCAAATACCGGTTCTCATTCGGCGTTGTAACTCGGGGGCGACCTGCGCTGTAACATCTATTCACATTACCATCATCTTGGAATCATTGCCATAGCCTGGAGATGACACTCTGGGAGATTCCAAGTTCCTCGGATACTTTCAGCTGGGTACGTCCACATTCCAGTCGTCCGATAATTCTACCACGTAAAAAATCATCCAAATGCTTCCTTCCTATGCGGTTATTGCACTGAAAGGCTTTTAAAGCGCTTGTGAACAATTTTATTTCTTTGCCACCATTCCTTTTATACCCGTCTCTTACACTCTCGTCATTGTGACGTACTATCCACGCCATCTGGTGGTTTCCTGTAATTTATATATTCTTCTTCAAGATGTGTGTGATAATTCTACAGGTGAAATTTTTATTTTAGAGTTCAATTTCTGTGTGATTCTGAATTATCCTTAATTTATAGACATGAGTGTAATTTAGATTTAAAATTAAAAATTTAAGTTTCCCTTTCTCACTTCCTCCTCTCCTCTCTCTCATACACATACGCGCATGCGCAATGTATATATTCGTAAAATTAATTTCCAGTGTAATTAGCACTAGTATATTCAATAAAATTATTAAGAAATTATTTCAGATACATCACCGACAATTGTATCTCACGACTGAGATACAATTAATTCATTAGGAGCTACAAAAAAATTAGTCTCGATAGGAAAACACGCTGGAACCATCTCGGAAAGTCGCTCCTCTCGGTTAACTGCGATTGACGAGTATACTCGTCACGGAGATGTTGCAGGATTTTGTGTCACGACGAGTATACTCGTCATGCATAAAAAGTAGTGACCATTGGCTATTTAAATTATAATTTTTGAGAAAAACAAAACATATATATATTCTCCAATTTCGAGATGTTTGGAATATTTTGAGGTCAAGCCAGAGTAAAACAAATCAATAAAATATATGAAAAATTTAAGATTAACCCATTCGTTCCCATATGCACTTGCTGAAACCGCACATAATTCGCTTGACGAATTTATTTATATGTGATGATAATGTTTTTCTATGTTAGTCTAAAAGGGGCAAAGACAAAAGTCGAAAAGCTGATTTCTAATAGAGTTTCTTCAGATATATTTGGGCATGGGACTAATGCATGACGCTTATCGGGCACTGAGCACATTGATAACTGTCGGCCCAGAGTTACCTAGCTTTCGAGTGGTGAAATCATGATATTAAAACCATGTACTGACATTAGAGTGATGGCCAAATGATTAATGTTTATTCATCTCTCTTGTGTAGAGAAATTTTGAGTATTCACATATATATATATATAAATAGTCAAAATTTCTCTAAAAGAGAGAGATGAATAAACATTGAACAAAATTGAATATATATATATATATATATACTATATAATATATATATATATATATACATACTATATAAATATATATATATATACTATTTAGGGGGTTATATTTATACTATATAAATATATATATATATATATACTATTTAGGTACTATTTATATACAGGCTGCGGCAATAAAACCCGGACAAACAATTTGTTATATAACTTTATAAAAAATTAACAAATTATAACAAATAACAATAAGAGTACACTCCTTCTAATAAATAAATATAATTCGTTTCAAAGTGACCGCCGTTTGCAGCAATGCAGAGGCGCAAACGCTTACAGAAAATTTCAGCAATGGTCCTCAAATCTTTTACCTTTAATCTGTCCCTTTCCAGTAGAAGCGATTGCTTTAGAGAGTCCAAAGTTTTGTGCAGTTTAGTGCAGGCCTTGGCCTTTATAATGGACCATATACTGTAATCCATGGGATTGATATCCTGCGAGTAGGGTGGCCATTCTTCAGATGATATCATGCCTGAAAAATTCACCTTACACCACTCCTGTGTCTTTTGGCCTTGTGAGCTGGTGGAGAGTCCAGTTAAAATGTCCAATTTGCATTTCCAAAATGCTTTTGGGCCCATGGAGGTACAGCAGTTTCAAGAATGTCCCTGTGGTACACTTTTTGATTGATTTTAAGGCCCTCTTCCACAAAAACCAGAGGTGTCTTTCCACTTGCGCAAATTCCGCCCCAGACCATGACTGACTTTGGATATTGGCGATGTTCAACAATTGCCGAGGTGCTTGGAGAGTCAATGGACCAGATTCTATCGTTTGGGGAATTATGAACTTGTTGAACTGTAAAGAGCTTCTCATCAGTGAAAAGGAATCTCTCCCAGCGCTGACTTGCGGCCCGTCTCAAAAGTTTTCGGCATTTTCGGAGCCGTACGAGTTCGTTTTTTTCAGTGAGAAGCTGAACTTTTCGCAACTTGTAAGGTTTCAGTCCAAGCTCCGTTTTTGCTATTCACCTTACTGAACTGTCACTTATGCCCATGTCACTAGCAATCTATCTCATGGAAACCCTGGGATTTCTCTGGACTTGCTTTTCGATGGTCTTACGATTCATTGAAGAGTTTATAGTGCCCTTTTGCCCATTTCCTGGACGTCGACCATTATTGCTAAGTTCTTTGAAATGGCAAATTGCATCAAACACTGTTTGCCGAGGTACAATAAGCAAATGAATGACTTCACACTTTCATTTCCCTTGCTGAAACAACTCTAAAATAGCAGACCTTTTGCTTGACATTATCAAAAACACATAAATCAAAGTACAAACTAAGAAATGTATTAAAAAATATGTTATTATTAAAGTGGCGGATAAAGAAACATGAAAACACCAATTAAAAGGAAATTCGTTAATTATTCTAGGAGGCAAGAAATTTGTCAGAGTTTTTTTGCCGCACTCTGTATGCATATACTATATACTATATATATATACTCAAAATTTCTCTACTAAAGAGAGATGAATAAACATTAATCAAAACTGAAAAAAATTGAAATTGCAAGTTAACCAGACAATAGATTCAAAAAAAATGTATGAAAAATTAAAATAATAGAGTTAAATATAAAAATATGGATGCTACAGTATTATAAACATTGCTTACCTAGGACAGCTTATTTATAAAATAATTTATATAAAAGTGGGGTTGAACATGTTTTGTGGCCAGCCAACCTTCCCCCTTTCTGTTAATAATACTGAGCAAAAACCTATTGAAAATAATGGATAGAAAATATAAATACATTACGAAGAAAAGGCAATTTATACCAAAAAATTGCATTCAAAAATCCAGAGCCCGTGCTAAATCTGAGTAGAATAAACAAATTATTGCCAGATTCTGGACCCAAATGCAAATTCAAAGCATAGGAATGGCTGAATAGTAGCGTTGAGCAAAAGTATGAAAAGAATAGAAATAAAAAATAAAAAATTGTAACCTTTCTACCATTACCTTAGGGACATTAAAATTACATATGATTTTAAAAAAATAAATTAAATTATATATATATATATAAATTGAATTAAGAATTAAATTAAATTAAAAAAAACTAAGAGAATAAGTAATTTGATCTAAAATTAGAATTTGGAGGTAACTATAACTCTCTCGGAAAAATAGTATTCTAATAAAGGGAAAGAAAATTTTGCTAAAAAAATTTGAAGTATCTTCGAGATTTTTTTTCCGAAGGAATTTTTTGCATATCTTCGCAAATGTCCTTCAGAAATCTTGAATATTACTTTTCATTTGAATTTTATAGCCCCATAAAATGAACTAAATATGTTTTTATACGATAATTTTTATTCACGAAATTTTTTTAAAGTAATTATTCGTGTGAAATTGGATAACTCGGAAAGTGGTCAATTTCATACTTTTTCTTGTTGCTAGCCCTCAGTGGTATTTTTAGAATATTCCCCGAATTAAAATCAAACACTTTCATACCTTGAACCAGTTATACCCTAGATAATACATGTTCTTTGGACTGAAATTTGATATTTTTCAAGTGTGGAATGATTCAGTTTGAGGAGAGGATTCTAAATTGTCCTTCTACTATCGTAATAGGGCATTCAAATATCTCAAAGCCATTGGAAACAATATAAAAATTTACACGATATGGAGTACCGAATAAATATTCTTATCTTAATTTTCTTTCAGTTCTGGACGTTTTTTTTAACAAATACATCAAAAGTATAGATGGAGTGAAACACGTGGTATGTTGATCTGACCGAGTTATGAAGAAGCAATTCAAAAGAGAGGCGTCACGGTATCGGGACTTTGAAGTACGATAATCAGTATCACTTTGAAAAAGATGTTTTGCTGGTAAAATGATCGCGTAAAAAAAGAGCTTTACGTAGCAAATCATTCCTCATCTAGGGTTACCAGAAATTCCGATTTTTAACAGGAGAAACCATCTCTATCCGAATTTCTGCGACGATGGATTGTTTCCTTCTCTTAATTTTTTGGTCGTATTCCTTTGATTTTAAAAATAACTTCAAAGTGAAATACGATTTTATTGCTTGTTAATTTATTAAATTATTTTAGACTTAGCAACTCTTTTTCCTCTGTTTGGTCATTAAAAAATACTTTTCACATAAATTATGCACTTAATGAAAAAAAATATTTTTTGCGAGTTTGCGAAGGGATTTAGAGATTCGACATTGTTCGAGTTAAAGAATTAAATTTTAAAATATTTATGTATATAAGACTCGAGAGGCGACTGTTTCAGTTAAGAGGAATTGTGAATATTTTAGGATAAATGCTTATTTTTTTCTCATCTTACGCATTATCATGTCATTTTTAGGTTTAAAATTGCTTCCGTCTAATGTTAGGGATAGAACCTAAACTCGGAGTACTTTTTCAGATAGAGAAATGTTCTAACATTGATATCATATTCTGACTTCAGTATCTTATAGAACAAGGGTGGCGAACCTTTATGGATCAACGTGCCATTTTTTCTAAAGAAGTGTTTAATGAGGTATAAACGTGCCGTCAAATAATCTTGACTTGTGATATATATATATCTATATATATATATATATATATATTATTGGGAAAATAATAAAACTAAATACTAAAACAACACAAACTCTATTTACTACGAAAAAATATATACCTTTTATATTATATATTTATAGATGTTTTATCTATACGTGCAATTCAAATTAAAGTAACTCCAGTGTGACTTCTATTGCAGATTGGATGACAAATAACTTATGTTAGGATTATAAGATGTTACTTTTTGTAGAATACATGCTGAATTTGAGTCATCTGCCAAACGGTTTCTAAGCAATTTATTACTTTTTTTGTGGTTCACTATTTTTGACAAAAGGGTTTGTGATTTGTTTCAAAATACCGTTTCACAGACGATGTTCTGCATACCATGTTCCAGAACAAAAAACACACTTCATCGCCTTTACTAAGTATGCCATGTTTCTCGGTCCAACGAATTTGAAAATCTCTGTTACACTTACTATCTTGGATTGTTTGTTCTTTTGCGTAACTAGCCATGTTAAATAACAGTGGCCGATCACTCGCGTTTGTTCGTAGTATTTCGTAGCGAACTTTGGAATTTTGAAATAAAATGCAAACTATTTTGATAATTGGAGCGACAAAAATATTGTGTCGCGTGCCATCAATGGCACGCGTACCACTGGTTCACCATTTCTGTTATAGAAAGTAGCATATCTTGGAATATTTCTCCTTTTTGTTAAATTCATCCACTTTTCTAGCCAAAAATGTAATTCATATTTCATCTTTTATTCAGCACTGTTAAACGAACTTTTCATTTTACGCACTTAAGAAAAATTTGCGTATTTATGAAATGTTTTTAAATGTTATAAACGCACTCTGTAGAATAAATGAGCGCATGGATACAACACCACTCAATCATATAAAAACAGGAGCATTTTCTGCCTGGAAATGCGTCACAGCTTTAGTTTAGGCTATTTAACATAAAATGAAGAGTGCTTCAATGGGACAATTTTGTTTTCTTACATGTATGAAAACAGAACAGGAAACAGGGTGGCAGAATCGAAGTCTAGCATCCATTAAAAAGTTGTTTTTTGTGACATTCTGTAATCTATGACCAAATTGAGTGGATGTGTGACAGATCTATGCGCGACCTTCAACTAACAACTTCTTTTGGGGATTCTTTTGGGCCAGCAATTTTAACCAATCTTCTCCTAAAAGAAGAAAACGTGATATGCAAATTAAGTTTAATATATATATATATATATATTCCTTCTTCGTGAGTTTGTGAGTTAGTGGATCGTGAGTGGATTAGAAGTGAAGTGAATAATGAATATTTAGTGAATTGGCAGTGAAGAGAATACGTAAACAAAAAGTAAGAAAGCCAGACGTTTAGATAGCAAGATGTGATATAAGTTGGTTTCTCTCTCTCTCAAGGTGAATCTTACCAGAATTGGTTTATGTCCTTGTTAAAGACTACAACCCAGAAGTGTTGAAGTCAACTTGGGTTAAACAGAAGACTGCCTAAGTTCAGGTACTGTTACCTTAAATTAAGTTGATATTTAAAGTGTTTTACTAATAGTGCGGTCATTAAATACGTAAGCTCTGTGTAAAGTAATATTAAAGGAGAGAGAGAGAGAGAGAAGAGCCGCTTTATTGAACATATTCTCCCCAAACGCGAGTCGCGTCTCTCTCTCGCTCTATTACTAAATTGAATTATCTTACCTATAGTGTTATTTGTGTTTGAGTCGTTAAGAGTGGTAAATAAAATAATTGGAATTCATCATGTCGTATGATCCTTTAGTTTTTTCCACACCTTTAGCTGGTTCACAGGGTAGAAGGGATTTAAACACATTTCAGATGTTTAATTTCAATAATGACTGGTTTTAGTATACGTCATCATTAAAACAGAAATTATCTTATTAGTCCTGAGTGCAAGTGTACTTTACTCATCAGCTCTCCATTCGGAAATTTCTGAAAAAAGAGTAATTTAGTGCAGAATAATCCTGAATTAAATCATTTTAGTTGTCTGCTCTGAGTTGGACTGTATATTTATCAAGTTGTTTTCAATGAGTAACAGATCTGGAGACCATGCTGGCCAGGGCAACGATTGAATATCCTATGTACCGAGGAAGGTCATAACATAGCGTGCAACATGGGGACTTGCACCATCTTATTGTAAGATGGTGTTTGGATGCCTCGAAGATGGGGTACAACCACTGGACTTAAGATGCCAGAAATAGGCCGATCTGCGTTTAAATTACCGTCGATTCGAACTAGAAATGTGCATGTTGTTTACCCAATGGCTGTCTAAACCATTACACCAGGTGCAGGGCCCCTATGCCGATATCGAATGCAAGCAGGAGAGTGGTTTCCTTGGAGCCTCCAAACACGAATACAGTGAACAGAATACTACACACAGAACTGAGATCATGAGAACCGTCTCTCTCTCTCTATGCTGCATTGTCAAGGAAATCCAAAGCAATGACCCCCGTGCTGACAGTCTACGCTGTTGCAAATGACATCGCACCGTACCAGTGGATTCTGGGAGTGTTGCAAGCATACCTATTTCCTGACTAATGGCCCGTGATATTGTTGTACAGTTTTGAAGGGTCAACCTCCCAATATGTCTATCCTTAATTATGAGGATTATTCTTGAAGGCAGAAATCCTACATGCCTTTCAGTATGACTCTTAGCAGCCCATTGATTCTATATTCGAACGGCAGTGGTTATATTTCAACCAATGCAACGGGCGATATCACGAAACGATAATCCCCACTCTCAATAGACAACAACCCTGTCTCTATCGAATTCCGACACTTTCTGGTAAGCATTTCTTCATCTTGTCCGAGGCAAAACACAATATTCTGAGTAAACTTCGACCTTCTCTAAAGGGCTTTCCGAATGAGAAATCCTCAACATAGCTTTTCTTTTAGTGAGTGCTTCAGATGTCGTTTCTCCCTCCTGCGTCATCTAAATGCGATGAAATTTAATCATTTACATATCTCAACCGCTTCTTCCTTTCATGTCATTTTGACGTTCGTCAGATCATTTCTTCCTGTTGCTGCAATTTTAATGGTCAGCATTGTAACAGTGTCTTATAAATCATGACTCACTTAGTAGGATTATTCCTAAGAAATTATCATTGATTAAGCCTCCATTAATTTTTTACTCTTACTTAAACCTCTATTAATTTGAATGTTATTGCTTATAATATGCAGTAGAAAGAGAAATAGTTGAATATTTGGGACAAGACAAAAATTAATATGGTCCCCGGAATGTAGTCATTACAAATAGCAAAATTATGGATTAAACTTTGTAATTATATATGGGTTTTTCTATAACCAATAATACAGAAATTTGTCATTGTCTATCTAAAATATTTATTAATTATCAAACCACAAAGTATTTTATTTCTTTTGTATGTGTGCTTCGAAAACTTCAATTTGAATTGGGAATAGCTGACTTATATATCTCTCGGGGAGCAATTTTTAACATATGGATTATTAAAATATATTAATTTAAAATTTCGATTAGATAAAATATGTTTTTTTTATTCGTGATCATTATTCTTGACCAAACATTAGTTATGAAAAATATCTATCTTTTCATCTGTCTGTCTGTCTCTCTCTTTCTCTCTATCTATCTATCTATCTATCTATCTATATATATATATATATATATATATATATATATATATTATTATTATTATTATTAATTTCGATATGATTTATTCAATTCATAGTTAGTATTGTGAAAGAAAAATCCACTTTTATTCTTTAATTTTGACATATTTTCCTTGATTCTTCGTCTGGAAAGATTCTATCTTTTTTTTATAAACTTTTTTTTAAATAATTTTTAAGTCTCGATACTGAATTCAGAAACTGAATCACATTCCTCAGTTTGCGGTTTTTTCAAGCACTTGCTCCAACTAATAGAGATTGAGTTCTTGTTTGCTTACGTCGTACCTCAAAACAACACGAGGGCTATTTACGACTGACACATCGTAGTTTAAAATCACTGTCAAGTGAAGAAGACAACACATGAAATGACAAACCATTCTTCAGACGTAAACACCGTTACACTGTGATGACTTTAAGCCTCGACAGGTCTAGTATGCATCAGTTCCTTAGATAACGGTCTTTAGAGGCATCAGAACTTGAACCGCGACTCAAAGCATACAATGAATGCCACGAGCTCTTGATCATAACTATTCGTTTACCTTAGCAATATTTTTCTGGAAAGATTATTGCAATAATACTTTTAAAAAGGCATTTTACTATAAAAGTTTCATGTGATCTCATAAGAGGTAGTTTTTTTCTTATTTTAACACTCGAACGTACGTCGGTGTTGATTAGACACCAGAATCTGTTTAGTTTGTTCTTCTTTCCGCATTTTTGCAGGGAATTTGAAAATTTTTAGTGACTTTTAATTATTTTTCATGGTGATTACACAAAAAAAGTTTTGTCGTTCTAGGTTAATTAGGAAAGATTTTACAACTATATATACTTAGAACGTCCGTTGGGTCGTTTCGACTCTAAGGCAATTTATCATTGTAATTAGCTATTGTTCAGGAAAAGATTGTTTTATAAATAATTACTATTGGTAAAACAAACTTCCGGAAGTAATACCACACATTTATTTGACGAATGCAGTTATTGGGTTCGAAATTTATAAAAGAATCATTGCTTCAAATATATCTTTTTATGCTTTGAAGAGTTATTTAAAATCCAATTTTCCAAATTAATAACTATAAATTGCTTCTTTACAAAAGTCTTATAAAATCTGTCCATACTTATGGATCAGAGACTTGGTCATTGACTTTACGTGATGAGGAAGCTTTGGGAATTTTCGAGAGAAAGATCTTACGTTGCACTCTTGGTGGGATCCAAGTGAATGGATCATGGGGAAGAAGATCTAATTTAGAATTCTACAAAATTTACAAACAGCCTGATATTGTAAAATTTGTCAAATTACAGAGACTTAAATGGGCTGGTCATCTGGCTAGAATGAATGAAGATCGTTGTTGTAAGAAAATCTTTCTGGCAAAGCCCATGGGAAATAGACCTCGGGTCAGACCCCCGTTAAGATGGATTGACTGTGTCGAAAAAGACCAAAATATTTTAAATGCCAGGAACTGTAAAAAAGTCGCCAAAAGTAGAGATGCCTGGAGAAAACTTCTGGAGAAGGCTGTCAAGCCATTGAAGAAGAAGTTATTGGGTTCACAGCGGAAATGAGTCAGTTGTACTAAAATCGTTGTGTCTAAGTATTTCGTTACATAGTATTTGCTGATATGCTCATAAAAAATTAATTCGATTTCCGAACCTTGAGCTGAGCAGACACCTTGAAATGATAACTTGTATCCCTAATGAAATGACTAACTTATTGTGAGAGCTTCCTGAGAATTAATTGGATGGTGGGGATCTGTCTTGTTCTAATTTAGATTTCGATGAAAGCATAAGATTGAGTGAAAAGGACTGCGAAGAATCTGAAGAAAGTGCAGATGAAATTAATAATATTCCAGTGAATCATGATATATATATGTCGCTAGGGATGGCACAGAATGAATACCGCATAATAGTAATGTTCCTGGCAGATTTGCGACGCGAAAAGTTTTGCGACAGAGCAGTGGTCCAACAAGCTTCGCGATACATGCCAATGTCAGTCTTTTTATGATACAAAAAGTCAATGTATGATAATTACATGAAATAATATTCAAAAGTCATAAAACTAAACCCTACTGAACAGTAGTCCAGCAATTATTTAGTTATTACAGATATTTTATATATTTTATATCGCGGTGTCGAAACTACAACGATGGACGTTTAAGGGTAATCGAAATCCCGGACATTCTACTGTTAAATATATCAAGTAATAGAGAGAGGAATCACCTCTTCTCCGTGATATTACTTGATGATCCTCCAGTTAGATATTATTGAGGACCCTAAGATAGTGGTTGCTAAGTACAAAATCCCTGAATTTAAACATCCTAAGGAACACACACTGGGATGCTTAAATTTAGAGATGAGCATCAGCCGCTCAACAACACAATGGGTCTTAAGTGGCACTGTGACTCGAACCCATGACAACGTCAACCACGAGTTCGTGATCACCTCCAGTCGGCAATTCCTCCTCATCTCCAGCTGTAAGGAGTACTTAGAATTCAATGAGTAAGAATTAAACTTGTCTCATGAGGAGGATGCCACACTTCATATGCTTCGCCTGTTACAGTGCTATCCACCATCTTTCACGTGTCAAGTGTTATCGTGTATGATGATGGATATGTCGAAAATGTTCGCTTTGGTATTGCTAATGAAAATGCATGTTTTTGCAATTTTGTGCATGAAAATGTTTGTTTTGCTTCTTCGTATTTTACTGACCCTTTTTACTTATTAGTTTCTGCCTAACGCCGTTACAAATACCGCTCCAATTCTATTGTAATTGTTTCATGAGGATCATGAAAAAAGGTAAGCAAAAAGTAGGTCTTGTCAAAAGGTAAGTGTTGTTACTGGAAAATTTCAAAATTTTGTCACAGTAATTGTTTTTGTGAGAGATGGATTATTGTTTCACACAACATTTTCAAGCACACGCCTTATAATAACTGCTATATATGTATGTATAAAGGGTGTTCAAATGAAAGTGATTCGAGGGGTGTATCCATGAGATGCGTAGGGTCAGAAATGAGACAGATATACAACAGCATTTAATGAGAAAAACAATATTTATAATGAGTAAAATGCATACAAAGTTTGTAGAAAGAAATCACCTATGGTGTTTAATCAGGCTTCTCATTGCTTAGGAAGGTTACGAATTCCGTCCGCGAAGAACGATGTCGGTTGTGATCATGGAACCAGTTCAGAACTGCAGCCTTCAGGCCATCGTTGGAGTGAAATCGTTGACCCATTAGGGCGTCAACATCATCTTTCCGGCTGACTGCTGAGATTTCAATTTTTAGGGCTTGTGTGTGTCGGGAAGTTTCCACTGCATACTGAAGGCTGGAAGTGGTGAAACCAGATTTTATCCTCTGCCACTATATGCTGCACAAAGTCGTCACCGTCATCCCTGTAGCGCAAGAAATGTTGAAAACTCAGGTCCATTTCGGCTTACACCTTGCCAGTGTTAAAAACTTTATTACAACTTGCTGATCCGTTTTGAACGCAGTTGCATCCATACCAGATATTTTTAAAGGAATGCCACGTCCTTTAGAATGGAGTTATCACAAATTTGTTTGCGCACGCGTGTGCGTGGTTACATGCACCTTCACTATCGCGTTTGTTTCACGAAAATACATTGAAAATTGTTCACACACGAAGCTTTGAATCAATTTCACTTGAACACGCCGAATATATATAGCAGTAAACAAATTTTAAGGTTATACAAGATTGGTTTTAAGATTTTCCAATCTTTTTAATGACAAAAAAAAGAATGAAGATAAGTTTCAGTCACTAAATAAGTAAAGAATAATAAAAGGAAATTTTGAGAGACATTTATTGAAATTTATCAAAAATAGAAATAACTAGTCTTCAAAATCACATATATATTGCAGATATAAAAGAATTTTTTAAATAATTTAACGTATTTCATATATTTTAAGATATTTTCCGAATGTTTTTTTTTCTACCCTGTCAAATATTTATAATGGCATTTACGTCAATGCCCATATTTTTTCCCTATGTAAGTTATCTTGTTATATTAAATGCATAATTTTATACAATCTGCTTAAATTATTAGAATGATGATTCCTAATTTTAATATATCTCTTTCAGCATTTTAAATTAATCTCTCTATCAGAATTTTTGACAGTAGTTACAAGATGATAATTTTATAAAGAATTATCTTATCCTTCGTACATTTATGATAACATTTTTAATAATCAACAACTCGGAGATTTCAAATAAACATTATGTTGTGTGTTCGATTTTTTTACGCCTGATACACCACAAAAGTGCTCCTTCAGTATAAGGAGGAGATGAAGTTTCTTTCAATGAGATTCCGGTTAGCGTTTCAAGGAGGTGATAAGGAAAGACATGATTCGCTTTCAGCCGATGTATAACACGAAGTTTTCGATTTTTTTCCCTATGAAGGTATTTTTATTGGGTTTTTTAACTACTTCCAGCCTCAGTGTGAAAAATTTAACTTAAAGTTAGGAAAAATTTCATAGTATTTATTATATTTTGAAATAAAAAAAACTAAAATAAAAACAAAAACCCTTGATTTTTTGTTTTGTTTTTTGTTTAAAAAATGTGAGTTGCCTTTATATTATTTTGCTGTCTTGAATTATTCCGAATATTTGAAAAATTGGGTTCTTCCTAACAGAAGCGTAGAAAACTCCAAGTGGATGTGATGGGACAAGTGCTTTTCGAACATAAGGATAACATCAATTTTATTACCCTAAATCTGGAGTGGCCAAACTTTTGAGGAAAAGTGCCACTATCTGATGAAAAAAATTTCGTGTCTCTTCAAACTTTTCTACAAAAAAAAAAAAAAAAAAAAAAAAAAAAAAAATATGAATAGGAAAAATGTAACTTATAGGCTTAGGATCAGATTTTTAAGTGAATAGCACATTTTTAGCGCGTTTTTCACGTAGCGTTCAAAAGCGCTATTAGGACGCAAATTTCGTCTTCGTCTCCGTTCCATATTTTGTCGCATTTTTTTCTCAGCCAATAAGCAATCAATTGACCTCGGGTTTTCGGCATTGGGTCGCATTTGTGCCCTAGATGAGCCGAATCATATTTAAATTTTCCCATAGTTTTCCCGAATTTTCCTACAAATTTTCCTGAATTTCGCTAGTTTTGCTTTTTTATAGTGCTGATACAGATTTGTGTCATTATTTCTTTTCAGCTCAATAGTAGTACATTTAGAGGAGTGGTACAGTACTACTTTCTGTTAGTAAAAAGTTAATTAGTTGCATTATTGTAAAATACAACATGTGAAAAACGCGCTAAAATTACTTGGCCATGCCAATGATTGATATCTTGTTTATTCAAGTCTAGTGAAAATTTTAAAATAATAATAAATAAGACAAAAGTACAAACTTAGGTTTTAGGCTCCAAAATCGAGGCAAGAAAGCAAGTTTTTTTCAAAACAGAAGGTAAACGACAAACTAGGGTAGAAGAAATGCAATTTTTCCATGTAATTTTCAATTATTCAAATATCCCATAATATCCGTACGAAGAACTAAATCCCATAGACAATCTCCTTTCTTGAGTAACAAGCAGTCATTGGATAATTTTCTTCCAGATATTTTAAAACACGCTCCTCCCTCAAATTCCAAAATCTCGCGAGTGCACTTCCTTTTGAAAGCCAGCGCACACAATAATGAAGTGACTCTACATGACAATTTTCTATTGTAACTCAATTATGTGTATTTAAAATAAATTGTGTGGGTTTTTCTGTCTGAGACACCTGCATTTCAACAAAAACGTAAAGAAAAAAATGTTATTTATTGCTTTTTCAATTTTTAGCACGTTTTTCACGTAGTGTAAAAAAAGCGCTATTAAGGAAGCAAATTTCATCTTCGTCGTTCCATATTTTGTCGTACCTTTTTCTCAGCCAATAATTAACCGATTGACCTCGGGTTTTCGGCATTTGGTCGCATTTGTGCCCTAGATAAGCCGAATTATATTTAAATTTAATAATTTTTAAAAATTTTTTTTAATTTTCTTTAATTTAAAAAAAAAAATTTTTTTTTAAACTATATTACACTACTTTTTGTTAGTAAAAAGTTCATTAGTTGCATTATTGTAAAATACAACATGTGAAAAACGCGCTAAAATTACTTGGTCATGCCAATGATTGATATCTTGTTTCAATTTTTCAATAAGTTTTCGTGTGTCATTGTTATAACTCCGCCATGCCACACTGTGGCACACGTGCCACGGGTTAACCGCACCTGCCCTAAATAGTAAAGGGATAACTCTGGGTTCCATGGATGTTATACAAAACTTATTGAAATAATTCTTGCGAACTTCGGTAACCGAGAGGTCATAGTCCGAATTCGCAGCTGATGTCATTGAGTCAAGGGTGAGAATCCAGGTGCCATTGAAGAACCACCGTGTAGAGAGATTGAAGTACGTTAAATATGTCAAGGTTCAAAGTCCTCGCGTTGGCGAGGTGTGGAAGTTTGTAGAGTAGAATTCGGCTAGGTGATGTCTTAGTCACTTATCAGAAGTTCAAAATTACAAAATCCGCTATACCTCTTATGGTTTTTTTTATTATTATTATATTTGTTTTGTATATTTGTATTATGTACATGTGCACATATGTATATCGTGCAGTTACCTTTAAATTTGTATTTTGTTATTTTACCTTCTTCTGCTGTTTAAAGTGTAAGCTTTGATTTTTTTTTTAAATAAAGACTGGACGAGGGTGCGGTTGTTACCTGAGAGATCGGTTTGTAGTTTTAAGACCTCTTCAGGTGAACTCGGCTCCTTTGGGCATCCCGCCATAAGCCCTGGTGTAGCATCAAAGAGCGATGTTAATAAACATTCACTTACTTTTGAATAAGTATTTCAGTAATATATTCCCCAACCCCTTTCTTTTTAGAGACGTTTATTTTCCTATTACAACTCAATGTTTAAAAGATGATCAGAAATATGAAATATTATCTTCCTTTTACCTGTGTGTATGCGTGTGTGGAATTAGTTAAAGAAACCAAAAAAAGTTATTCAATTATGATAGGAGTTCATTTAACTAGTAACCATGCTCAACGGAAAGGAATCTAGGATTGGATAAAGAAAAGACAAGTACAATTTAATTATTTGAAAGTATGAAAATTAAATTATATTAAATAGCAAGAAACACTTCTCGGAAAAAATGAAACTGCTTAAGGTATCCGACTACTTCCGACAACTTTAAAAAAAATGGAGATATGGAGATTTTTTTGTGGTTTTTAGTTTTGTTTAGTACATTTTAAGAAAAATATGCTAAAATTAAGAAGAGAAAAAGAAACTATTATTACTAAAATGGGGAAAAATGGGTAAAATTTTACAAAAAATAACGCAAACGTGGCCCATTCTGTACCAAAAGTTTATGAACAAATTTTCATTTTTTAGATTTTGATGTGTTGCTAAGTTATTCATTTTTGAAATGACTTTCAGGATACGAGATATTTTAATTTTTACAAAAACTAGAGCACTTTATCTTAGTTGCTACATGAAATTGCTTAAAAAAAACAGGGATTAAATTCCCATAAGGAACTGTAAATTTTGTAATAAAACAGTGATTTTGATAACTCTGAAGGTTAAAACACTTCTACTTTTTTCAGTGTGAGTGAGTGAGTGAGTTATTTTGGAGTTTATTGGCGCAAGAGCCGATTTCGGCTATACTGCGCCAAACGTTTGTTTTAATATCTGTGGTCTAGACGGGAAGAGAAAGAAAGAATGAATTGAATGACAAGAAAGAGGGTCGAAAATAGAGAAGGATCACTAGGGTACCCCGGGTTCGTGAAACCCATGTTTACCAAAGACAGTAAACCCCGTGGGAAAAGGAAAAGATCACTAGGGCACCTCGGGATTGTGACACCCGCACTCACCTAAAGAAGGTGAGCAACTTGAGTTATACCTACTATTATACAGAACATTAACAAAAAAAATTTCAGTTAATTATTTTCAAAATTTTTTGTGCAATCGCTGTCCCCGTTTAAGCATTTTCAAAAAAAAAAAACAAAAAAAAAAAAACACATTTTTGTGAGTAAAACGCGTTTTAAAGTATGACATCTTGCTTAAAGTAATGACATCTGCTTTTACTAAAGCACTTATAGTTTTTGTTCTAGTGAACGGAAAATAATAAACTTGGTATTTTGATAAAGCTAAAATGATGACCTATAAAATAAAATCATAAACAAAATCTGTCAATTTTTGGAAAAATTCACAATTTTAGGGAAGTCATATACCTTAAGTAATAATACACTTGGGACTCTGTATAAATAGATTATTCAACACACACACAAAAAAAGAAAAAAACAGGAGACAAAATGATATTGCAGATACCAAATGAATCACTCATTAAACTAATTGGTTAATAAAACAATGTTTTCCGCATATTAAATACAAGGAAAAAAAAGCAGGAATTATCGTGAAATAAATTTAAATTTGAAGTAGTTTATGTTTTTCTATTTGAAACAGCTAAAATCAATTCCATTTAAGACTATTAGAAATCTGTTGTTTTATAGGATGGGTTTTCTCTTGATGTATATTCATTTTAAAAATATAAGAATATATTCTAGACCGGTTAACAGAAAAATAACAAACATATGATAATGAAAACAATTATAATAATTTTTAAAATAAAAGATGAGGGAATTCAAATGCTAATTGTAAAATTCTGTGTAATAAATAAGATATTAAAGTAAAAAAATAGAAGAATATGAATGCATAATATGACACACACACACACATATGTGTGTGTGTAATTAGAAGTGGTTATTTTTAACTCAGAGATTTAAAGATAAATACTCATTTCAAGAATTTCTCAAACGCGAATGAGTTACTTTAAATAAAATAAAATAAAATAATCTAGAAAAAAAGCTTCCCACCATTCATAACTGTTGAATACTATTTCAGTTTATTTTGCAAAAATACCTTTATTCACACTGATGAAAAGTATTTGATCATTCATTTCCATTCCAGGAGATTACCATGAACCGTCATTTACTATGAAAACCACTTCATTTTAAATAACATTTCATGTGTTATTTTCACAAATTTTGCTGTGGTGATTATAACAGACATATTTCTTTGATGAATGATATTGCTCGTTTTTTAAATGACAATGGACATTAATGAAAAATCAACTTGGATTTAAGAAATGTTGCCACAGATATAACTTATAGTAAGGATATTTTAAAAAAATTAAATACTTTCTGAAAAAATATAGCCACAGCCAATACGCCAAAAAATCTGGCTATCTTATCTTAAGCATATCATTTCCTGGGTTTGATGGGTAGTATATGAGTGGAGAAAAAGTCCAATATGTCAAGTGATACTCGTCTCTCACGCCACTTCATTCATTCAAAAATTATCAGCTCGACCGCTTTACTTTATTTCATTCGTATGCGTAATGGAAGTGATTTATCCTCAGCAGTTCACTTTTATCTGATAATGGCATAAGAAAGGGCAAGGAAGAGCAGAACTTACATTATAAACAACTCATAGTCCATTTTAACATGTTTCATGAGTATGTACAATGTATACAAGCCAAAAAATAATTATAATTCTGTTAATACTTTATTCTTCTACACACATACACACACAACCTAAAATTTTTCCCGTAAAAAGTATTTCAGTTGAGACCGACGTTTTTTTCAGGGGAGAAAAAAAATCTCTTAGAAACTACTTAAGTTGCGTTTTGAAATTTTGAATATACAGAATTCACAATAAAAAAATGAAGCACACAAAATAATACACGAAAACAAGCACCTACATTGGACAACTTTAACATTTCTTTTCATTAAAAATGTAGTGCTCTCCAAATAAATATAAAATATCCCTCAATATCCTCGCAAAATAAAATAAATTAAGCTATCAAAGCTACATTCTAAATACTTTTAGCTAAATTTAGTTTTGAAGTAATTCAGATTTTCTGACTATGTGTTACTACTTAAAAAAGCAATAAAAATAAATACTTTTCTGTTTAAGATATTCAAGTACTTTTTTTCGATCTCGTTAATCGAAGTTTCTGGTAAGATTAAGGTGTCTTGAGGTATGAAGTTGACGTAAAAAGAAAAAAAAGTGTATCTGGAAATGAGAGAAACTGTGTACAACTCCCAACTCAACGAAATTTCAACTGATAAATATTATTTAAAAAAAGATATCGGTTTTTCTTTATAATACTATCCCAAAATGACTATTACTCATTCAACTTGTCGGCGGTACCTCCTCATCATGTTGGTTGAGGTGGAGATTAGTTTAGTTTGATTCCCGAAGAGATCCGAAAACAGAGAGAGCATGGATGTGTGTGTGTGGAGAAGCCATTGAATTAAACTCGAAATGATGAGAATCAAAAGTGTGAACAATTTTTTTTAAAAGTTAAGCAACTAGAGATGACTATGAGTCATGCAGACAATCAGGGACGTCTGAAGGCATCGTTCAATTTTGCCCAAGCCAGGGCCTCGTTCTCAGTAGGGGCCTCGTTTTGTCCTCGACTCTATTTTAGAAAGTCCATGTGATCCATATAATTTTAATGTTCACACAAATATTATTCCCGTACATATTCTCCAATAAACAGAGAATTTCAAATTGCAAGTCAACTGTCAAAAGTGGTAAGACTGTGTTATTATGTGATGACCGTTGCCCATGTGTAGACCTAGGTCTAATACCATAGACAAACATTCAACTCATTTAGTCGAAATGTGACCATTGGTCAAGCTGGTTTGTACCTAGGATTTTGTGAGTCATGCACATTTATTTGTTTCAAATTTCCGTTTGAACGAGTAATTGACAATGCATTCTATATACTGATTACTTTTAAAAGTCTCAGGTAGGGCCTACTTTTGCATAGGGGCCCAGGGCTTCAAAAAACTTCTATATTTCTCTGTCCAGAACCTCAAAGAGTCTTAAGACGTCCTTGCACACAAGACAAGCTTAACGGGTAAGAATCAATTTGTACTTATCTAAATGAAGTGCAACCCCTCGAACTCGTCAAAGTAAAAATGCTTCGTAATCTTGCATCCTAAAAGTGGCTACGCAAATATGGTACTGACCAGAATTAATGTGGCAATACCTTTCACACGTACCTACTAATATCTATAACCACCCACCATTATTTTTAATTTTCTACTTTGTTGACTCTTTATACGCTATTTGGTAGTGACTTTCATTTGGAATGCGGCATGTTTTGAGGTTCAAGTGCCAATTGAACTGGATGGAAGAAAACCAGAGTTAGAGAGGATAGACCTCGTAGATCGCTCATTGTTACAAATTTCCTGTTCAAATGAAGCATACCTTCATATTATGAAGAAACAATATTTTTCGAACAAGGAATTTAAGCATTCAAATTTACAATGACTCATTCAAGGGAGACCAATATCGTGAGTGAGTGAGAGAATATTAACGTCGCACTGATTAGCAACACGAGGGCTTTGGGCGACGGTCTCCAATATCGTGCAATAAGGCTTTGTAGAAGTAGCGTAACAGAGAATGTTAGGGCTCACTCCCCCTGCAAAGTCAGATTTTGAACCCCAAGACGGATGCGTACTTGGCGTCTTTCAGGTCTTCTAGAATTCTGCCCCTCCCCGCTGTGCGGGGGTGTAAGTTAGTCCCCTTGTAAGATGATATACATTTTTTAACTCAAAGAAGGTCAAGTTCTCACAACAAAAATTTAGTTCTACGAAACCTGTGCATCGGGAAGACAGCCACTCCAGTACTCGGAAGAATACCACTGGTACTAACCTTTCGAGCAGCATTTACTAAATAAGAAAAAAATAATAAAGATATCTCATACGAGAGATGAATTTTACAGTGTATCTCTCAAGTGGATTTACCGAAACATTTTCGAGGTCACAGACAACTGTTGCTATTTGGTAAGATATTTAAGTTTTTTTAATAAACAAATTAAACCATATAGTTTATCAGAAGTGGGTTACTTTTAACAATATTACATTTTCATTTCGACGAAAGGAATTTTCTATATATAGAAATCAAGAAATATAATATCAGATTTCTGTGATACTTAATCTATTAATTTAGACATCAAATTACGTCATCATATTCCCGAAATATTATTTCTACCTGATCACCCCAAGCTGAATTAATGCTAGCGAAATATTTTATTCGAAGTTCTGAATCTGAATATGATACAAGATTCGAAGAGATCAGGCGTCTTCTAATTGACTTGGCCATACATTACTCTACATTGGATTCAGATACGCGTGAATGTACCTCAAAAAGTTAGATTTTGAGTAAGAAACTTGACAGCAGTGGTGAATTAACATTAACACTTGCTTAGAGCATCATATGAAGCCCTGTGGCTGAGTGATAGTGTATCTGTCTTCTACGCCACAGGTCCGGGGTTCAAATCCTGGGCTGGGCAAGGTCGACTCAACCTTTCATGCCTTCTGTGGGTCGATAAATGAGTACCAAGCTTGCCTGGGAACTGAACACTGGGGATTTCGCGTCAGACTGACCACTTGACCGAAAACATCTGCACATGCACCCCAGCGCCAAAGATCATGTAAATTGCGATAGGCACAGATGATCTTGGCCCTCATGGGGTGTTGCGCCACTGAGTTCAGTTCAGTTCAGTTAAAACATCATATAATGGTATTCAAGGCCGCGGTAGCCTAGTGGTCAAGGTTACGAACTTGTGGCTGGCGCTTGGTTATTAAATCATAAAAGAATTAGTTTTTATCCTAGGAACGACCGACAATATAATATTCCCATATTTGTTGTGATTTTTTCTTATTGTTCGGTAGAAATGAAATATTTAATATACTTAATATAATATAATATAGTTTAATAATTATATTAATATAATTTAATATAGCGCGCATCAATACTTTCAAGCTGCCTTTTTAAAAAAAATTAGGTATATTCGCCGTATAACGCGCACCTACTTTTTGTAAGAAGGAGCCTGAAGTTACGCGTTCTTATGTTTTCGAGTCATTTATTCGAGGTTTTATCTCAGGCTTTTGAAAAACTAGTATACCTCTAGAATTATAACTCTTTAAATTCAAAAGGATATGTCAATTCTTTTAAATAAACAATAATTTGATATATGAAGATGTTTAATTATTTGTATACTTATCTCTTTTTTTATTTTGGAAGGTATCATTCTTATACGCGGCGTATAACACACCCCCTTAAATTTCGATCTTATTTTTGGTATTAAAAGGGCGCGTTATACGCCGGATTTTACGGTAAGTGCTTTTTTGTTTGTTTTTTGTATGAATTTTTTGACATAATTTTGTAGCTTTCATTTAAGATTTTTAAAAAAATTTAATATTGTATTAGATAGAAACACTTGTAATATTACACATTTAGCTTAAACATCTAGTCAGCGTCCCTTAATATTTTCTCAATCACAGAGCATGTGTAGTTTTACGAGAACTTACGGAACACCCTCGCAAAATATTAGAAAAGTGCATATATGTATTACATACTGGAAAGAATGACACTCTTCTTAATTTTAAAATTTTGATGAAATACTTTTTATAAGTTCACGGATACCAGTATTCAGCGGAATACCGGTTAAGAACCACTGATCTACAATTTGCATGGAATTACAGAAACAAATTTCAATGTCTCTTAAGAGTTTTTGGTAAGCGTAAATTTTCATATAAAAACTCTGTGGCATTTTATATTTGAATCGAGTTTTTCAATTAAATCTTACAAAATTTAAGTTGTTATGCATTAATTTACGGATAAAACCTATTTATACAGATTAAAAATTAATTTTAAAAAGATTGATGAATTATTATGAGACTTATAGTTGTAGAGTAATGGGATTGTTTTAGTGATGCTAATTACCTTGTATTATGTCACCACTGTCTATTCAAAAGATAGTCGTGTACTTAATAATCGTCTTTGAAATTTTGCTTTGGTACCAGGAAAGGTTTTAGCCCATTTAAGGTATCCGACTACCCTAATATTGTGAATTTTGCCAAAAATTGACAAATTTTTTATGACTTTATTTTATAGGCCATCTTATTAGCTTTATAAAAATACCAAGTTAATCAATTTCCGTTCACTAGAACAAAAACTACAAGCGTTTTAGTAAAAGCACATGTCATTACTTTAAGCAAGATGTCACACTTTAAAACGCTTTTTACTCGAAATGTGATTTTTTGAAAATAATCACGCGGGATCAGCGATTGCTAAAAACGTTTTGAAAATAATGAACTTAAATTTTTTGTGTAATTTCTGTATAATAGTAGAAGTGTTTTAACCTTCAGATTTTTTCTATCACTGTTTTATTACAAAATTTACAGTCCCTTATGTGAATATAATCACTGTTTTTTTAAGCAATTTCATATAGTAACTGAGATAATGTGCTCTAGTTTTTGTAAAAATTAAAATATCTCTTATCCTGAAGGTCATTTTGACAATGAATAACATAGCAACACATCAGAATTGAAAAAATGAAAATTTGTTCATAAACCTTTGGTACAGAATGGACCGCGTTTATGTTATTTTTCGTCAATTTTTACCCATTTTTTACATTTTAGTGATAATAATTTACTTTTATCTTCTTAATTTTAGCATATTTTTCTTTAAATGTAGTAAACAAATCTAAAAACAACAACAAAAAATCCACATATCTCCATTTTTTAAAAAAAAAAAGTTGTCGCAACCAGTCGGATACCTTAAACGAAATATTTACATTGAAGTAAAAACATCAACTTTTCTGAAAAAACCATAAATACTTTATTATTTGAATTTAAACTTTTTTTAATCTTTGGCTAGTTATAATATTGCATTACATAAATTACAGAATAAAAAAAACGAGTAGTGATATCAAACAAACAAAAAATCTCCCCAAGCAAAGAAAAAAAGAGAGAGAGAGAGTAGTGTGTATTAAAAATTATACATGATAGTGAAATATATTCTAAAAAGTAATATCATGGAATAATATTTTAAAAATATAGTAATACCTCGACTTACGCTACCCCGACTTTCGCGAACACGGAGTTACGCAAATTTCAAATTTCGAAGATTTTTTTTTTTTTTTTGTTATAGAAAAAATTTAGTAAAATGAGATTGAAGAAGTTGTCGATCTTGCCAGGCAAATAAATTTAGAAGTGGATAGTGATGACGTTCAAGAACTGCTGGATTCCTGCATTCAGGAGCTGGCAATTAATGTGCTCATAGAAATGCATGAGCAACAGCAAGAAATCATTGAAGAACTTTCTTAAGACCTAATTCCATCAGAAGATCGAATGATGGTTGGGAATTAGACACGGAAGGCCTCGGTTTAATTGAAAAAGTGTGTTACACAGTTTAGAAAATATAGACTCCAACTATAGACATTTATTTTTCAACAAAACAAGGAGTATATTTATATATGTATATATCAGCATGGTACGAGGAAATTTTGCGGGAGAAAAAAAGATCTTTGAGAGCCGGGAGAATTCTTTGTTAGATTTTATGAAACTTTCTACGTCAAAATGACTTCGACTTGCGATTTTGCATTTGTGTCATCTAAGATTTTACTAAACATTTTTTTTTCTAAATTACTATTTTCTTTCGTCTCCGGCCCCACATAAAAATAATTTATATGTATTTACATGAGAAATCGTACCCGATTTACTCGAATTCGACTTATACGTATATCACTCAGTCCCACCTATCGCGTAAGTTCGAGGAATTGGTTATACTGCAGATTTGCGATATTATGAAAAGATTATACATGTGCATTTTTTACACCGAGAGTCCTAGCTAAGATGTTACAAACTTCGATGGGAGGTAGGGTACATCTAGACGACTTGGGATCATATTGGAATGCCATATTGATAACGCCTTCGTGACGTTGGAAGGGTATTGAAAAGATTAAATCGCGCACAAAGTTGATCCTTGGCCTTTTTTTCCCTTTACAATTATTAATTTTTTTGTTTAATTACTATTTTCAGAATTCTAACGAATCATGTTCAACAAGTTAAAAACCGCCTTCTCCCAGCTTCCATGTTGATCGCAGATAAGGAGTATTTCAGGAGAGAGGGTATTTTGGATACTCAAAACAACTGTGGGAGGGATACGTACATTATAGGAGATCGTCTTATGCACAGATACGCTGACATTATAGGAGATCGTCTTATAGGGTCATACCTGTTGTCTGATCTCCTGGAAGGTATGGATTATACTTTATATACTTTCAACAAGTGTTACCAGAATGATTGGACAATGCGTTTCTTTCCACTGAGACGCATCATTCCCTGTTATATCAGCCCGATGGATTCCCCACCCATTTCTTGTACGCAACTATTTGAACGCCTAATTTGGCCAACAACGGATTGACTGTGGTTCAATTGGCATGTCTAATCGCCATCTCTGAAGTGTAAGGATTATTTCTAGGGCGCGTAAAATCCCTCGTCTACGAAGCCCCCGTTGACTTCATGGCACGCATCCTTTGATATGTGCTGTACCTTGCTTTTGTGTTTATGAACAATGAATAATAAACAGCTTTTTTTTTTACTCTGTGTCCTTTCCTTGTGTTTTGTCTAAAAAATACACACACACACACATACACCGGTGTCCAAAAGTTAAGCATACTTTATAGTAATGTCAATAAAGAAGGAACTGTAAATCAGAATGGCGGGAAACGTGATATGCGAGTGTAAAATGGTTATAAAATAAGGAAGCAAATCAAAATAATGATAATAATTAATTTTATTATCCAAAGTAGCAGTTTGAAAGAAAACTGAGCATAGCAAGGATTCACACTTTAAAGGAAAATGAAAGAAAACATTAAATAAAATACTGATGCTGCAGTTTAATAAGACGTGTGGTTACCTCTGACAGCTAGGCACGCTGCACAGCGATTTACCATACTTGCTATGAGATGATGAATGAGTTGTATGCTCAAACGGTTCCAAGCTTCTTGGAGAGCTCTCTTCAGTTCTGTAACGGAGCTTGGTGGGTGCGAAAGGGCTGCAGTTTGTCTCCCGAGCATATCCCATACATGCTCGATAGGATTTAAATCAGGGGAGTTCGCAGGTCACGACATGCGTTGGATGTTTTCCGTTTCAAGGAAGTTATCAATCAGCACCGCTCGGTGACATGGGGCATTATCATCCATGAATATGAAGTCAGGACCGACAGCACCTCGAAACAAGCAAACATAAGGCTCGAGAACTTCATCTCTGTATCTTTGAGCAATCACAGACCCGTGTCAAAGGAATGGAGGTCTGTGCGGCCGTCCATCATGATGCCTGCCCATACCATTACTCCCCTTGATGGAAAATGATGTCTTTCCTTTATGTTTCTTGGTTCAAAACGTGTTCCACGTTCTCTCCATATCGTTACCCACCGAGAATCACTACTCAGACTAAACTGGGACTCGTCACTGAACATCACATTGGCCCACTCTCCCACACTCCAATATTGATATTTCAAACTCCAGTTAAAACGAGCGCGTTTATGCGCATACGTGAGGGGAATGCAAACTGCTGGTCTTCTGGCATACAGGCCAGCATGATTGAGTCTCCTGTAAACAGTTTGTCTCGAAATTCGTATTCCTGTGTTGACTGTGAGCGCCGAACCCAGTGCTCTGGCAGTACTGCCCCTCTGACGTCGCGCACTTATTACCAGATATCGGATCACCTTTTTTGAAAACTGCAAAAAAGAATCATAGGAATATAACTAAAGAGTCAATGTTTCCCCCCTTCCCCAATAATTAAACATTTATGTCTTACTTTTGAACTATATTAAAAATTATTTAGAATTAAGTGCAATTTTTGCTTAGACTTCTGAAAAACAACAATATGTTAAAGTAAAAATTTTCAAGAGATATTTCCCAAAAACAAAACATGGTGATACTCAAAATTTTGCACATTTCAAGTATTTTTCTGCAAGAAAGATTTTTGAAAACAATCCAAAGCAAAAATTTTTTTCAAACTTGGAAAACTTTTTAATTTATTACTTCAAAAATGAAATTTGCACAGTCTCCACACATCAAAAAAGTTGACATAGAAAAAGTAAAGAAATAGTTTAATTGGTTTTCATGAAAAACGCGTAGTAGGATTCAAAAGTTCCACGGAGTTTATAACTTAAAAAATATTATCAGTTAAGTTGTGAAACATATTCTCCTTCGAAATAAGACTCTTGAGCAACAGCACACTTTTGCCATAGCTTGTAAAGTTCATCGAAACATTTCTGAAATCCATTTTTAGCCATGTCCTTTAATTCACCCAGCTATGCACTTTTAACTTCATCTGCAGATTGAAATTGACGACCCTACGAGTGAAGTGCCTGCTCAAGAAATACTCTGAAATTTCAGGTAGCGAAATCAAGGGAGTAAAGAGGATGTGGCGAAGCAATTATTTTCATTTTCACTACGTTGTTGTTTGAAGCATGTTCTTACGTACCACCATAGAAAACTTTTCAGTGTTTCCAGCTGTGTGGGAAGTCTATGGGTGTCCAGAGGGTTCGTCGTCTTTGACACTTTTCCTGCCTTCTCTGAAACGTGGATGCCACTCAAAATCTTGTGTTCGCGATCTGCCTTAAACATGCTTCAACATTTCGTAAGTCTCCGTAGCACTCTTTTCCAAGCCAGCACAAAATTTGATATTAAGCTCTGCTCAACAAACGCAATTTCTTTCAATCGCTGGGTACTAAATACATCCACCTAGAAAATACGACGCCGTGGTAAGTCACCGACCATGTGATTTGGGACAAACTTTTTTCAGAAAAGGCGGAGAATTCAGTGTGACACAGAAATGTTATCGTAGTCGCTCTACTGCAAAACGTTTTCCCGTTAAAGGCTCAGTCCGGGAACTTTTGAATCCTAACTCGTATTGTATTTTTGAGTTCAAAATCGCTTAAAGCATGGCGTGTACTTGTATTCTTATATACACTCTACAACATAAAAAGCAATGCACCACGGAGTTATCCAAATGAGACGAAATTGCACATGTACATAACTTATGATAAAATATGAAAATAATTAACTTTAGGCGGCCAATGACTGTGTAGATGATGCTCCAATGCATTGCAAAGAAGCATCCAGATGATGTATAAAACAGAGGATATTCCAGATTATCCGATTGCACCAATCGGATAATCTGGAATGTCCACTGTGTAGAGATTTGTAGAAAACAGTGAATGTGAGGTGCTCACATTCACTGTTTTCTACAAATCTCCCTTTCTTTCTTCATTCATTTCTTATCCGACATATAACCTGGACACCAATAACTGCGACAACCATTGACAGGTGAATCAGAGAAAAGGGCCTGAAGCCATTGCTTGGATTGCCCCTCGTCGTTTCACACCAACAGAAGCGTTTGCAAAGTGGCCGGGCGTATTCGGCCTTGAATATCTCGGACATTGTTTTCAGTTATGAGATTTGCTTCGAACTGAGTCTCGATGACCAGCAAAGACGCATCTGGAGATTTTTAGGCCAGCGCCTAGTTGTGAGACACTCTTCTGGCTGTCAACCCGCACACAGCTCGACAACCAGGAGCTTTGGTTTTTGTGGTGCCATTTCATTCAATATAGCCAGATCCGTCTAGTTATCATTTGTAACACTATTACAGAACGGAGAGATGCCAACAAGGTCCAACATTGTTGCTTTTCCTTTCATGGACCTCTTCAGGATACATATCTACAGGATAATCCACTACCACAAATGGCACATTTTTCTGCTTCTTGTTTTCGCGCTCTCCAATACTTCCCTGGACAGTAATCACTAAATCTTTCCTCAATAAAGCACGTTTGAACTCTGAAACGCAAGCGTTTCCTTATTTTCTCTGGATCTAACTCGTCAAATGGAATGCGTATTGCAAGTAATTCCACAGAAGGACTGTCGTCCACTCTACGATTCAATGCCCAGCTGGATAACAACTGCATCAGAGTCAGAGGGGAGTCAACGCATTATTGATTTTTTTCTTTCTTGCAGTCATGTTTCTTGAGTAAAACATCCAATCCCTATGACACTTTTAGCATTTATTTTTAATACAAGTATACTACATCTATAATTTTTATCCAATTCAAATAACTTCTCGATGTGTCGTTTTTATGTTATAGAGTGCATTTTTGCTTTTGTTTAACAGCGGGAAATAAATATCTCGTACTGATGTTTATTTGATATTATGAACAATTACGATGCAAAAATATTTTACGTGGAACACTTCTTTTCTTCCCATTTTATGCACCCGTAATAAACTTAACAATCACAATTCTTCATTGTGCATCATATGTATAAAAAAACTTGAGTATGTATCAGAAAAAATAATCAAGTTTCGAAGTATAAACCATATGAATTAAAGTTTCTTTTGCTTCGTTTTCTTCAGCAGACTTGCAAAGGAACTGTTTTACGAGGTACATTGATTTGTTTCCTCCATCATTAAATGTGTTACTTGTGCTGAGTTCAGGAAGCATAAGACTTGTACTTCAGTCCCCTTGAGTTTAAGCCGTTATATGCAGTTCCTGTTAAAATATGAAAGTCATTACTCTACTACTTTTGATTCTTTGAGAACTGAGTACAAATATCTTGGAAGTGTCTGATCTGAGTATAAAAACTAAATAAAAGTTTTATTAATTTTTAATTTGAACATAGGAAAGCTTTAATTCTGAAAGAATTTATAAAAACATGTTGTTCAAGCATTTTTTGAAGAACAAAATGCAATACAGTTATTTATATTAGGAATATTTTTTCATAAAAATCATGTATTTTCGAAAATAGTAAAAGCAGAAGTTTCTATCAGAATAAAAAAAATGTCATAGAAATTGACAATGCATCATTTTCAAAATGAGAATTAAACTATCTATTAAGATATCTTAATAAGAAATAAACCATATGCATATATATACTTAGTCTATTAAGTAAAAGGGCGCATTTTATTAGTTGTACCGAATAGCGCGTAATGTAGTTTTTCTTAGAACAAACTTTTAGACGTTTTTTCTTCAATTATACTCGGTTCGGACTCAAAATACTTTTATTCTGAAACGTGTTCTTCATGTATGATTTTTTTTTTTTTACTTTTGTAATTGCATTTCCTGAATGAAATATTCAATTCTTATGATACTGTTACAGTCTTGTTTTCAATGCATGTACATCACTCTACTGATTTTCATCTCATTCGGATAAATTTTGGAGCATTACTTTTTATGTTATAGAGACTATATCGTCTGTTTTAAGAGTTTTTCAAACTCTTAAAACAGTACTAAAATGCATGCTGCATGTAATTTATCAAATAATAGCTCTTCATATTAACACGTATCTCACACACAAATTCTTATAGAATTGTTTTTCAAATATGCGACGGAAATCTTCATCTCGCGGTCATATGAATGAGAATGTACCTTCGATGTATTTCACATACATGGAAAATACTACTAAAATTCTTAAAAATAAGAAAAACAGAAGAAAATAGTTATTCAGCTGCTACTTCAATATGAATTTTTTCGATGTCATTTTTTATTAGAATGATAGCTATTTTTGTTTTTATAAAGTTAGATCTTGTTTTGCGAGGTTTTGTTTATCTGTTTCAATATGTTAATGAATTTCTGTATCTACTTCAGTAGTATATAAAGTAAAATTAATTTTAATGTAGTTTTTAATTAACAAAAATTTTACATCATTTTTTATTATTTTTCTTAAGAATAATTTTGAATTGAATGTACTCTTTTAAAACTATTATCCATTAATCAATTTCTATCGTGGTTATCCGTGTATTCCTTATAAAGATTTTGTTTGCATACTCCTCGCACCGTAATTTTATAATTGATTTGAACATATGTTCTGTCAAAAGAAGTAGTTTAATATACATAAAATAGCTCAAAATATTTGAAAATATTAGCCTTTATTTAAAAGAAATCAGATATATCTTAAGTTTCATAAGTTACATAATTAATTTAGAGTAATATGTTTTAAAATGTTCATGGGTCTTTGTCTGCCTTATTAAATAGTACATACTTTATATAAAATCCCGAAAAATTTCTCTTTGTAATTATAATTATGTAGGAAAAAAATCACGTTATATATACATTGAAATAATTCTAAAAAATATGTTTCAAATTTCCAAGCCTGGTTTTCTACAAATCCCAGTTTTTCTTCATCCAGTTATCTTAATGATATGGATCAAAACCATATTTTGGTGTTGACTGAAACATTTATTGTGAGTGATGAAGGATTTTTAAGTGAAGACTTGGTAGCTATCTGTTTCGCAGAGTTGGGAGCGAAGGCTAGTTCAAAGGCCTTATGTACAGTTCATCGTCCTGTTTATTGTCACAAAGTACTTTCGATAATTTAAAAAAAAAACAAGATTAGGAGATTGAGAATGAACTATAAATATATCTAAAAGTAGTGTTAAATGCGGGTATCGTATAAAAATCTAGACATTTTAAAGATATTTATTTATAATTAGTAATGAATGAATAGCGTCAAAATGTGTAGTAATGCTATTTGCAGTTGTGTTTTCCGTGAAATGCAAAAGTCATCGCTTCTTGTTTTGCTTACAAAATAAATATTAGTGGGAATGTTTTATAGTTGCAGAAACAAATTACATCGAAGAATATGATTCTCTGATTCATAATGTTAGTTTATTGAAGGAATCTATATAAAATATATAGAAAAGAAGGAACGCAGTTATCGATTAATATATACTGTATGCTTCAGTGGCGTAACGGAAAATAATTGCCCCCCCCCCGCAATGTCAGGTCTTGGGCCCCAAGCCGAATCTTTTATATAAAAATACACATTTAATAGAAAAAGTCTGCGTTTACCTTCTACTGCTTACATAAGCAATAGGAAAAATTTAAAAACCACAGATTTGTTTTTTTTTATTTAACATTTATAAACCCCGTGCACCACGCAATGTATAACACGGGGGCATACAACACAGACAGAAGAAAGGATTACAACACAAACATTCATGCCTTCTCCGGGATTCGAACCCAGTCCTTACGGCAGCGCAGTCAGCTTCACTGACCACTATACCGGATGGGCGGCAAAACCAGACTTTGAATTGTTTTTTTAAATTATATTTTATTTAGTTCACACACGCATTCCAGTATTGAGAAAAACAAAAGTAAACTCGGTTTGCTTTCATAGCTTTTAAAATAAAAACAAGTTTGTAGCAATACCAACAAAAATCAAGTAGAAAAAGTCTACCGTCACTGTTTTAGTAGTAACTATAAAAAAATTAACGAATTCTTGCATGCTCAATATTTAAATAATAGTAGGCAAGTTCATGAAATATTGTAAGAAAAAATATTTTTTCCCACTAAATTTTACTTTTTTTGTATGATTTAAGAATACTTTTTTTGTATGATATTTTTTTGTATGAAATTTATAGATATATAAACAAAGGACTGCCAAACCATAACATAATGTACCTTTGCGCATCACGTAAAATTAAACTTATAACTTAATGCAAAATCAACCGGAGTCTGAGTAAACGAAGTAAACAATGTGTAACATTCGAGAGTATTTATAATATTTAACAAAATGGGAAATCTAACGACAGATAACCTGGTAACTTTTACAAAAACGAACACTAAGAGACGCACGAACACTAAAATAATTTTCGTTTTCAAATTTTTACGAAAGAAAAAAAGTATCACTTACCTTATTCTTCGGTTCTGAATCCAGGGATGAGATTGACCTAAAGCTCGATTATATTCTAGCATAAATACTGCAACTTTTGATAAAGAGAGAGTTCCTTGTATGATGCAAAAATGATTTCATGAAAAAAGAAAAAAAACTGATACATTCCATGTGCTTTCTTTTCATTACGCTTCTCATTGGATTGAATAGTCATATATCTAAACCAAATAATCATTGAAAATACTCTTTATGCTTTTCCAAGAATCATAATACTATTTTACTTGAAAAACGCATAACAGATGTACGTTATTTACGACTTCGCTAAATGAAAGTGAAATTATGGGGGGGGGGGACAAAAGACGCCATAGTGCTTCGTAAAATGTGAATCATGTCTTTTTTTTTCTTCCTAAAGCTAATGAAAGGTATACTGTAATTATATCATTGATGAATTTTTATATCTTCCTAGCATTTCATCCGATTCTCCATCAGAGTTTTGTTTTATCTGTTAATAATTTAAATTTAGGCTTAAAAAGAAAACCCGCTGAAAAGAAAAATCTCTCTCTCTCACTCTCGTCGAGGGAATTACAGCAAATAAAAAAATACGTTCTTTTGTTTGGTTATTGAATTAAAGATATCTGATGAGCGTATTAAATTTTGATTTTAAATGACTTTAGATTGTGAATTGGAAAATTGCTAAAAAATTCGATTTTTAAAAATGTAAGGCTAATTTTGAGAAAATCTACGTTATTGGCGTCAGTCAGACTTTTGGTCCCCTAGAAGCCTTCCCCCCCCCGCAGTGCGGGGGTGTACGTTACGCCACTGGTATGCTTTAAGACTTACCCAAATAAAAGTGAATCCATTCTTAAGGACATATATACATATATATATATATATATATATATATATTGATACTTTTATATAAATAATTCATATATATTTCAAGCTTTTCACATTTACATACCTTATGATTGAATTACAAGCGGAAGCTTGTAATAATTTGTTGTTGTTGTCATGTGTTTCATACTGGGATACATACGAAAGACGAGAGATAGATGAACAGAAACATACAATATAACACAGAAGAACATAGTCTTTTATAAAAAAGGATGATCCCAGCATAGAACAGAAGGGGTGCGCTGCTTTTCATTCGAGACGGGAATCCATTTCAGGCGAAAGTCCGACTTCTTCCATCGAAGATACATCAATTCATATTCGGGATACGAACCCGAGCCCACTCGATTACAAAGTCGACCATACTAGGTGGGATGGCACTTGTAATAATTTTATGTGTATTTGTAATATAAAATAGATATTTGTATTCGTAACCTTTAACATAAAACTTACATGATGCCAAATGAATACAATATTTCGTCATCTTTTCCCCCCAAAAGACAACCTTGCCTATAGACTTAGTACCACCCCTGTCTAGAACAGGGGTGACCAACCCGTGGCACGGTGGAGTTGTAACAGTAGCACGCGTAGACTTAATAAAAAAATTTTAAAAATTGAATAGATAATAATAAACATTTTTTTACAGTTTTATTGAAATATGGTTGTTTCAGACAAAAAAATATTTTAAATAAACTTAAACGAGCTATAATAAAAATTTATCGTGAAGAGAATTCACCTGCATTGTTGTGCGAGTTGACTTTCCAAAGCTTTTTTTCACTCGCGAGATTCTGGAATTTGTGAGAGAGCGTATTTTAAAATATCTTTAAGAAAATACTGGACTGCCCAGTAAGTACTTGCTGTTCTCGAATGAAGACAGGCTATGTGATTTAGCTTTTCTTACCAATATTATGGGACATTGAAATATTTAAATTTAAGATTACAGGGAAAAAGTTGTACTTTTCCTTCCCTTGTTGGTAATATACCTTCTTTTGTGGACAAACTTTTGCTTTTTTTGTCTAGATTTTGGGGAAAAATTAACATATTTCACATTAATGCACAGGAACTATCTACCAAAGTGAATAGTACTTTGAGCTGTGATAGATTTAAAAATTTAATACCCATTTTTGCAGAATTCTTTCAGTGCTAGGTTGGATGATTTGCAAGATGATCAAAAAGTGCAGATCTTTCACAAATCGTTTTTCAATTTCTGTGCAAAATTTTAATTGTTATCCACCTGAAATCCAAATTAAAATTATTGTAAACAGTAACATACACACTGAAAAGCAAATATAAGGAATCATATTGAATTTTGAAAATTGGTACTAACAAGCAATTTTTCAAATTAACACGAATTGGCTTTCAGATATTGTTGTAAATTTGAATCAACGTATGTTTGTGAACAAACGTTTTCTTTTATGAACATAACAAAACCAAAATATCGTTCAAAATTAACTGAACTGATTAACAATGAAATTTAAGTTTGTACTTTGGTCTCATTAATTATTGTTTTTAAATATCCATTCTACTTAGATTTGCATCAAATATGTGCTCTTTGCGTAAAGGCTGTATAATAAACCTTTTCGCAACATTTTTTCACTTTTTCATTTTTTCGAAAAGTTGGAAGTGGCACTCTAAATTATATTATTTTCTTCAAGTGGCACTCTTCCTAAGAAGGTTTGCCACCCCTGGTCTAGAAGCACAAAACCAGTAGAATCCTGGAAAACCCGATAAATCACTGCTTTTGGGGAATTTATCTGTTCGCTATCTCTTCTGACTATCCCTATTTAAATATCATCGTCCCCCTAAGTCGGGGTCTTATGCCTGTTAAAAAGCATTGTGACACGTTGTTTCAGTGTTCTCCCTATATATATATATATATGAAGGAAACCCCGTACATTCAATAGAATTTAAATTCCATAGTTGTCGTTATTGGGTTCACCCACACCCATGTCAAACATTATATATATATATATATATATATATATATATATATATATATATATATATATATATATATATATATATATATATATATATATATAATGGTTGTGTTAAGCAATCTTTCTTGCCTTTCATTTTGCTTATGAAAGAAACCGACCCAATTGTGCATCAGTAGGTACGATTTACAAACTACGTCTAGGATGCATCTTGTTTAAAATTTATTAAATAATAAGATACAATTATGGTGTGCATTCTCTTGTTTTTGGAGAAAACGCTTAACGCAAGAATGTTAAAACATTTTTAAAAATGCTGAAATAATGGAATATCCTACATAAAATAAGTCTACCATCCCAAACTTTTCCTGAAAAACACAGCTAATAATTTTTTTTCGCTATTCTATAGCTCCTTCAAGACGCTGCTGTAGAATCTGTCGAAAATTTTAAGACACCACTTTATTTTGGGAAATTGTGAAATAAATAAGGATTCTAGTTATGATTTAAACACATGAAGTATGATACTACAACATATTTATTATATTTAGGTTCATATACTTTTGAATAATGCAATAAATGATTAAGTTAACAAAAGTACATTAAAAAAATATAAGTCCGTTTATCTAGAAACAAAAGAAATATAAAAACTAATATAATATGTTGGTCCTTTATTTTTCCTGATGAACTCAAACACTATTTTTCATTGAAATATCCAGGTGATTCAGTTCAATTTTAGAAATATTGTTTTATTCTTTTTCAATGCCTACTTTCAATGCATTGCCAGATGAAAATTATTAATAATTAGCACAAACCCTTCGACATAATAGGTTTTTCATGTATTTAAAGTCTCACTTTCTGTTTGGCAATGGCAAAACATTAACTTTTTTAAGACAATTCCTTAGTGGATTTAGATGTTTGATAAGAAGTATTGCTCTGCTGAAATATCCAGAGTTAGCATCACTAAAAAAAGTCCAGACACTTTTGGCTGATCACATAATATAGCTTGTTCATACATCTCGAAATTTTCTGTAAATCGGCAGTTCTTTATGAGTCAGGATTCCCTAAGTCATTTGTCGATTAAAGCATTCTTTCAGTTCTTCCTCAAATCATTCCAATAATATTTGCAATCTACAAGTTAAATTTATCTTCGTCAGAAAATATCTTTTTCAACTCATAGTTCCAAGACATTGTATTTTTAGCCCATTTCAGATTTTCTTTTCAATGATGTTTCAATAACTTTAAGTGCTTCCTTTATTTTCAAAAAATTTGTATTAGTATTTGATTTAACACTCTTCCAAATTGTGACAAACATTTTTTGCTGAAACGTTTCGAAATTTCACTTGTCGACTTTTTTTTCTATTGAAAATTGAAAAATTTGTCGTTTGCTCAGTTTTGACGAACTCTTTTTTTTTTTTTTTATCCAAGTCGTTTTATTTTGTTTAAATCATCCTTTGTAATTATAACAACGTGATTGGCTGTTTGAGAACACTTCATTAACATAACAATTTCTCTTTTGGATTTACTGGCACTTTTATAAAACAAAATTTTTATCATTTCCCACTAGATTACTCTTTACCTGGCGGCATCTTCAAATAAATAGTGAATAATTCAATAAAGCCATCTCAAGCAATGATTTCTCAAAATTCTAACTCATGCACTGATACCATTTTTTATTTTTGGAAAATCACGCGAATAGAGTTTAATAAAATTTAAGTTAATTTTCTTAACGTTTTAATTAGTGCAGAAAGTACTTCACTATTAGTTTTAAATAAATAAGCTAAAAGTTTTTATATTATGTCTTCTTGAGAAATGTTCTAATTCGTTAACTGTCTTAAAATTTTTTAACGCAAAGTTATAGTGTCATTATGATATGTTTAATGACTTTTTAAATAGTTTGACAACTTTCCACGATGTTGAATATCTGACATACATATCGAGAAATTAACCACTTCTTAGCTATGAACAATATCGAGAAATTGTACAATGATTCCATCTGTGCAATGTTAACAACAGTTACTACAAAGCATTAATTTGTAAAATTAAAAATTCTGAAACACAGAGCATAATTGACTGATTGCGAGTCATGTATACTGGACTACTCCAACTGATCATCCTTCCTTTCAGTTTCAAACTTTGACAAAACCATCTGAGTTGTATTTTCCTTGTAATTTTCACTGATGAAACTCTATTTAGTCTTGCAGAAGAGGACCATCTAACTTGTATCTGGAAGAAGTCGAAGTACCATTCCTAAATATATCTTATTTTGTAGAGATGTACTGCTATATTACTTATGTTGTAATTATCTGAGATGCTATCTTTTACAACAGGTTGCCCTATGAAGTTTAGTGACTGTTTTATCATTATTTATACTATGTTATCCTGGGATCATTTTTCAAATTGAAAATGCTTGACATCATATAACTTACAAATCTCTGAATGAATTGTTTGCATGATATTAAAGTTATTTCCTTGGTCAGCAAAATCACTAGAACTTTCACCAACTGAAAATGCAAGCAATTGGTGCAATATATAGCAAGATTACATAATTCTTTAACTAGATATTTCTCATCCAGATAAATTTTCATCAATTACTGATATTAACATTCAATATATAGGTATTAGCCATTAATATGCAACAACCATGAAAAGTTACAGAAATTTCATTATTTATGGGAGCGATAAACGATTTCCTTTGAAAATGAATATTTCTATCACTGTTCTTATGTCACACTACTCTGACTATATTCTACATATTTTTTTTTTCTACCATAGGAAAGTTAATCTTCTCGTCTTCCACAGTGCAATGAAGATAGTTTTAAAGTAAAAGAGTAGCGGACTGTTCTTTTATGAATGTACTATTTGTTGTTTTTTGGAGATTATACGTATCACACACACACACACACACACACAAATGCTCTTGATCTACTATATCCAGTTGGAGAAAGCGTGGGAAATAAATAATCTTTTTTAAGATCAGCAAAGGTTTTCCACTACGTAAAATCCTTTTCAGTCTGAGTGAAATAAACCATTAGATAGTTAGCACCCAATCTACAGTTTCCAAAAAGAAATTTTGCATTTTTTTAACTTATACGAAATCCTTGAATTTTTACACGCTGTAAGTCCATGTTTTTACCTGTGAACTCCAGCATTACGTCCCTTACAGTTTACCCGAAAGTTGCTACAAGGGGTGAAAGAATATTTTAGAGTGGATTTTTTTTTTTAAATTCATGGATACAAATTTAAACGCTTTTTGGAAATTTTAAGGAGAAGCGAGCTGGAACTGCTTGAATATCAGGGAGAATAAAGTCTACTTTTTAAAAAAGGGGAAACAAATTCTATTCTGCCAAATTATTTTTAGTAACCTTAATATGAGAAAGTGAGACTTCGTCTTGCCATTTACATGATTACCAGGTGGGAATCCATTTTTTGTTAATCTGACATTAAACATAAACTGTTACAATATTCGTACAAAATTCGTGTATTTTATGAATTCTATTTTTTGAATTTGTTTTCAATACACTGCATTAAGTTATGCTCTGTTTTCTTGAAAATAAATTAAAAGAACAGCAGGAATGTAGTATTACGAGCTAGGCTATAACGAGATTACAATTGACTTCAACTAAATACTAAACAAGCTTTACACTGCACTTTACTACATCACTAAACAAGCATCACTGAGTAACGTAAGCCGAAAATTCCTGTTATATTATGAAATGGCAATTGTTAAAACCGTATGCATTGATATCTTAGGAACAAATAAGGTTGTACATTGTGATCACTGAAACGTGAACATAAGTATAGAGTGCCCGAAAAGTATGACTACACTTTTAAAAATGAATTAAAAATAAATAAACAAAGATTTTCTCTTACGAGTTTTTATGATCCATAAAGAAAGATTAAAGTTTCTGATCAATGAAATGCTAAGTAAATGGTTCAACATCCTCGTTTTTCAACATTCCTGTTTTAAAATGGCTTCACCACAAGAACAAGCCAAAGTTGTAGCATGGTTTATCGAATTTAAATCTATAAGACACGTACATCGAAAATGGGGCACCATCACACTGGAGTTTGAAAGTGATCAAACTTTCCCCGGTAGATGGATAGAAAGAGAAAGTCCAATAGCGGACCCCCAGATCTCTAGACATAACACTTTTAGACTTCTTTTTGTATGGATACGTGAAAAAAAATTTGCTTAAAAATCTTCAGTTCGTGACACTGATGAAATGAGACCAGAGTTTTGTTATTAATATTTGAAAGTGTAGTCATACTTTTTGGACATCTGGTATTTTATGCTAAAATAGGAAATGCTGAATAATTTATTGTAATTGAATAACATTCGATTGGATTTAAACAGAAAAGGAAATAATAAACCATTTAATGCGCTAATTTAAAGTTAAATGTTAGATAAGAACTTTCACGAGATATCAATCTTTCTTCTTAAAGTATGTATGTAGCAAAGTTTTGTTAACTCTTTACCTACCGAAGGTACTTATAAGTACCATCCACTTAAAAATTACATAGAATAACCATTTCTACGAATACTTTGACGACACTTAGCAGGAATAGTCTTTTAATTCCCTTCTTCCAGAATGCATGGCAGCACGGGTTCTATGCTGAGTATTTTAGCGGGGAAGGCGAATAGATTTAAAACAGAAGTTGAGTTTCCAGCTGACATTTTGATCGGATCGCGAATGTCATTTGTGTTCCGAAAAAGTAGTTAATGTCAAAATGTAAGATTGTATTTTTTTATGCTAGTCTATGCTAAGACCTTAGAAAACGATTTGATTATTTATTTTAAGTGAATGTTGTACATAATTAATTTTACAATTGAATAAATTTGTGGTACTTATAAGTACCGACAGTACATTAGATGTTAGAGTAAGAACGTTGTTTTTTTTCGTCCGCATAGCTTATTATTGCTACATGTTGTATTGTAGCGTCATTACTATATTGTAATAGAGTTATGCTTTTTTTGGCTTTTTTTAGTTTAATTTATTTATTTTGCTTTTTTTGTTTTGTTTTATTTTAACGTTTTCAAAAACTTTTGAACTTTGAATCTCAGTTGGGGTTTTTTTGTCACACAAAATTAAAAGAAATATACACTGCTGGCCACCATAAATGCAACACCCTGAAGGAAGCACGCAAATAACATGAAATTTACAACATGCATTAGCGGAGGTGAGATATGCAAATGATTAGAATTTCAGCGCAGACACACATCACGCACGCCTGTGGCGCCACCTCAAAGCGCTATTTACGGCTTGGAGATTTCGACGATTTCAAGTTCGGCAATTGTGTTTATCTTGTGGTTTTTTCAAAAAACGATCAGTTATGTCTCGTAGAAAACAGCGATCAGCTTTTGATCAAGTATCCGAGTTCGACAGAGGAAGGATAGTGGCCTACCGAGATTGTGGATTATTTTTCAAGGAATTCGGTAGCTGTGTTGGACGAAACCAAACAACTGTAATGAGGATATGTGACCGTTGGATGCAGGAGGGTACGACGGACCGACGTGGTCGATCGCATCCACCTCAGTGCACCACTTCACGTGAGGATAGGCAAATTGTGCGCATGGCAGTGACGGATCGCTCAGTCACATCACGAATCATAGCACAGCACATTGAGTCTGTAACGCATCATTCAGTGTCTGCGCGTACAGTTCGATGCTATTTACAGCAGAGGGGTCTGTCCGCAAGACGTCCATTGCTTGGTCTACCCTTGACGCAGAATCACAGACGTCTCCGCCGCCAATGGTGCGATGAAAGATGGACTTAAACACCAGCGCTACATCTCCGAGGTGTTGGAGCCAGTTGTCCTTCTTTACCTTCACGGCTTAGCCACAGCCCTATTTCAACAGAATAATGCGCGACTACACGTGACACGCATTGTCCAAAGGTTCTTCGTCAATCACCAGGTTGAATTGCTTCCCTGGCCGGCTCGCTCTCCAGATCTTTCGCTGATAGAAAACATGTGGTCCATGGTTGCTCAACGATTGACCCAGATTACACCCCCAGCTGCCACACCAGATCAACTTTGGCAACGTGGGGAAGCTGCTTGGTCTGCTGTACCCCAAGAACACATCCAAAGTCTCTTTGAATCAATGCCGAGGCGTGTGGAAGCGGTGATCTCCAACAATGGTGGCTACTCTGGCTACTGATTCTGGCAGGAGCCACACTTCACAGAAGTCTATAAATTTAATCATTTGATACTTGGTCAACATGTTATCTATAAAATAAATTTTGTTGTGCTATCTCTTGTCTTTCTTAGTGTTGCCTTTACGGTGGCCAGTAGTGTATATTCCTTATTTAAAAATTAACAACATTTAAATTCATTTATGTGTAACTAATATATAACAGTAATAGGAGATTTTTCAATGCCCTATTACAGTAGAACGTCGTTTATCCGAACGTTTATTATCCGAAATGTCAAATATCCGAACCAAAGTCCGGATCCGTTTTCGAACAGTGCAATGCTCAACATTTGTTTTTTCTGTGAGGCCATAAGTGACGGGAAAACCCAAGGTGAAGGATATTTGGGTAACTTCCGCTGTGTGATTTGGTAAACATCTGCGCGGAATAATAGGTCAGTTTGTTTCCAAGTGAGGGGGTGTATACGTGCTCTTTTGTTGAAGTTTGTTGATGTAGAAACCTGGACGGCATGCGATGCAGAAGACTGTGGATTTCAAATGCTAAATGATGACGAGATAGTGACTTCCGTGCAAGAAGAATCCAACCCTGTGGACGATGAAACGGATGAAGACGAGCACAACAACAACGAAAGTAGCAAATGCTGACGAATTTTTCTGCGTTAGAGACAGCTATGGAGTGGTACGAACAGCAACTAACGTGCTGTTCTACTCAACTGCTGCTGCTGAAGAGAATCAGAAACTTTGCATTGAAAAAACGAAGGTGTACAATGGTACAGCGAAAAGTAAGTGATTATTTTCCTCAATCAAGGTAAAATTGCGATATTTTGCACCTATTTTGCTTTATCTTCAAGCACGTTTCCCGCATGTGATGATTTTAAATATTCGTATAGTGTCCTGTATCATATGCTGCATGGATCGCATTCGGTTATCCGAACAATCGCGTATCCGAACGGTGTTCGGTCCCAATTGATTCGGATAAACGACGTTCTACTGTAATAGTATTATTCCTTTTCTTAAAATGTCTGGAAAAAAGCTCAGTCTTCAAGAGGCTCTGTATTTATTACAGAACTTACCATCTGATAGCAGTGATGCACTAACAGAGGATTCTTCAGATGAAGAAGTCCCTGAAATTAATCTGCAGGAAATTTTAGATTTTTAAGAAGACGTCCTAGAGACTGATCTATACTCAGGTGCAGTAGTTCATGTTCAGAAAGTATAGTATTTCCTATCCCAGGATGCAATGCTTTAAGAAAACATTCAATTGAAACCTCACTCAAAATGCACAACGTGTTATGAGTTTTTGTGTATTAATGAAAAGAAAAATTGTTTCTTTGAATATCCTTAAATTATTATGCGTAAAAGCTTTTATGTGTAAAAAGAGTAAATAAATTTTAAAAATTTTATTACTTTTAAAATAAATATTTTTTACTGTAAAATATTAGTGTTCTCTGGGTATTTAGTATTTTTAAGAGTTAAAACTCCATTAAAAAAGTCATACGGTCATTTTGTATTTTGAGAATATTTTAAACCTCCTTGTACTGATGATATATTTTAAAGTACCAATTTAACAAATTAACTCTAACTGATTAAATTTCCCAAAGCTGAGTATTTTATTTATGCATATTCCTTAATTTTCAATGTGGTGATTCAAAAAAAAAGTATTGTACGAAAAAAATTGCAAAAATAATGCGGTAAATAAAGGGTTAAGGTTACTCTATCAGCGATGATTTACATAACGAGTTCGTATTAGGCTTTCTACAGAAAAAAAATTATTACTGATTTTTATTTTTAAGTTTCAAAATTAATATTTGCGTAATAGAAAATAATCAATAGTTTTATTGATGGTCATTTGTAAGTTGGATGATTTACCTCCGTATATTCTGATAGATAATTTTACTTTCACATATTTCTCAAAAAAATTTGGGTTGTAAAATTACCCAAAGAGTTGTTAGAGTTTATATTCCAGAGAAGAATTTCCTTCAGATGTTTGTCAAATATATGCCACGCCCAGTCTTATTTTGTGCTCCAAGACAAACCTAAAAAAAATAAGTGAAGTTTGTTTTGTTGTTTTATAAGTAACTAATAGAATTTATGCGTAATCATTTAAGTAATAGTTATACATAACAGTTCTCATACTTAGATTTTTAAAATATAAATTTAGAAACTATAAAAAAGTAATACTTCAATACTTTATCATTTTTTGTAACTTTATATTCAATTTAAGAAAATAACTTAAATATATAATTCTTAATGAGCTAAAAACTAACGATATTTCTATAAATATCTTTTTTGTTATTTATTTCATTTTGATCTTGAAATTCTTTCATTTCGTATAAGCGCATTGATACCTCAGTTTTGTTTAGTGTTGTAATATAAAAAATTGAATTCATATAATCTGAGGTATTTTAAGTATGAGCGAACTTACAAGATTTTTGATCTATTAAGTTTTATTAGTTTTATTACTAAAAATAGCTGCTTCACAAACATATTTTAAAAGATTGGCAAGTCTTTCATAATAAAATTATGTTTGGAATATTTACTACCAAGATCTTTCCACTAGAAAACTAACATGTAGTTTTGTTTATTTATTTCAATTTAATAGTGTACCAATATTCATCATTAACTCCATTCGTAGTAAGGCCTCATTTTCAAAATGAATTTAAAAAGAGAACCAAATAATAATAAATCGTTTTCAAATTATTTGAAAACCATAATTTTTTTTCTTTGAATTGTGCCTTTCAATTCTTTGATTTAAGGAGTGATTCGGATTGAATTAATCGATTTCAACTCCCGCATGAATCATCATGGGACGTAAAATAATTTTAAAAATTAGTCTATTAAGGAAATTAATAATGAAGAGTTTAACATTGTTTATGCAGAGAAACTAAGGAAGTTGAAATGAACGGAATATATGTTTTGTTATTTTATCAAAATCTTGTAAGTTAGGAATAGATAATAAGAAAGAAATAACGAAAATGCAATAAAAGTTGTTTAAGAAAGCAGTAATAAAAAAGCTATACAAAATTTTACCGAAGATACTTCCTTTATTTATAAAAATGGACATGTAATGATTACATTTTTTCAAGTATATCAAAATCAAATTTACTATATTTATACTTTACAGAAATTTCAAGGAAGACTAAAAATTGTTCAATATGAAAATAGCTGCGAGAATGATGCGGTGAATGATTCTTCTGAAAAGACTTCAAACGTGAATGAAATATTGCTTTTTTTTTTTTTTTGCTTTTTTGCACCCCTCTCTTCTCTCTCTCTCTCCAAAATAATCCCCCTCCATTTTCTTTCATAGAGAGAGGGGGAAGTGCCTTCCTATTATTGGTAGGGGTACTCATGGCACATGGATTTAAATTAACCTCATTTTTGTTGGCTCTTAGCTGTTTCAATTGAGCGTATATTCTGGGGAGGGGGAACGAACTGAGTTTATGTCTTTACTTTAAATGTACTTTAAACTCGTAATCAAACCACTTAGAGCTACTCTTGGACGGTTTAGAGTTAAATAAACTCGTGTCCTTACGTTTCCTTTACATGGCATCTTTAATGGTAAAACGATATAAAAATGCCTCTAGTCGTAGATCCCAGTTAACACATGTGTTGTTTTATTCTTAAGAATCATTTTTGCCAGCTTCACTCAAGAAGGCGAAAAACACTAGAGGGAAATATTAAGAATACAAAAATATTTTTATTTAGAACTATTGAAAGTCTTTTTGACAAAAAGTTTAAAGTCGAAAATTGTTTCAAATACTCTATATAAAATACTTAAGAATATATCGTTTCTGTTTTATTCCCCGTAATTAATTAAGAGTATAAATTTTAAGAAAAGGAATAATCTAATCTCAGCGCCGGATAATTTCGTTAGTCATCAATTTGAGACTTTAGAGATGAAATTTGAAAAAAAAAATGCTCTTTTTATAAACTTTTGTAATTTGTATTACAAATAGACTCCCTTTTCATTGAACACTTACTCCTCCAAAAGACAATTTTCAGTCAATCATTAAATGATTAACTCACTATAACTCAATTGCTGTGATAAAAATTCCCAGCCCTCTCATTATTTTCTTATCCATTCTAGAGTTATATTTGAGTTGTAATGTAAAAGGATTAAGACACTTCATGTTTGAATGTCATCGAACTTCATTTATCAGTTATGAAAACAAACACAAGTAAATTCTAATCACGATCTTGAATTGGATGAATCCCTTTTGTTATTAACAGTTTTATAGATGCTGCATTATAAACAAGGAAAACAATGCATTTAATCAGCATCGATATAAAGCGTAACAAGACGATATTTTTATCTATTGGATGAGTTTTAATTACTTGATATTTACAATTGTTGGTGCTTAAAATATATTAACCTATCTTAGGGAACATTACATTTTGACTGTAATTTTTATGATAGTTAATTTTTCGTCTTCGTAAATTGTTCAAAAAAGGAAAACCAAAGTCTATGACAAAAGAATTACAGAGAATATATAATATAAAATACTTGTACATAAAATTATAATATATCCTCAGAGCATATGGAATATTAATATTATGTAAAATTATGACAAAGGTAATTATTAATTCATTTAGACAACGTATCAGTTTCATAGCTAACTACATTTTTTGGTCAAGAATTGAACATTTGGAAAAAAAATTTTAAACATTGCATTATTTGTTACATTTAAATCAAGCTACAAAAAATTAACTTGAGAATAAATAAGAAATTAGTTGTAGTAAAAGCTGTTAAAACATATTCCAGGTATATCAGTAAATTATTCTGTGTAAAAATACGCGTCGATTTTCACTAGTTTGGGAATTCCTCTCTTGATAGATAATTATCGTATTACTGAGTACGTTTTTAAGTACATTTCTTATAGATAATAAAGAGTTATAATTAAGGGGTAATCTGAGTTAAGAAGGAACATTTACGTTTATCAGTCTCTAAAAGTAACTAAAAGACAATTGAAAATTATTTCAATATTAAATTTGAATAGAGAAAAAGGGAAAGGTACATAGCTTGCCAGAGAGCATCTGTGTGTGTGTGTGTGTGTGTGTGTGTTAATATTTTATAAAAAAAAAGTAATGTTGATAGAGGATATATATAAATATTCTTTAATATGTTCTCCAGAGTAATATTTGTACCGTTTATTAATCACATCAATGTTCGAATATATTTTATCAAAAAGTGTTTTATCTGCGACTCATTGAAACCTGCACATTGTTTGGTAGTCAGTGTTGTATAATTTTCTATTGACCATTACTACTAAATGTTTTAATCTGAGAAAGATTTATTATAATTTTTAATATTCAAAAATGCTTTTTTTTGTTTGGATGCTTGATTTTGTTCAGTTTGTAAATTAGTTAACTGAATATCATGGCCAAAAAGTGCGTGTATTTTTTGACGGTAATTGCTTAAAAAAATGTGCCCAGAGTTACAGAAATCCTCTATAAAATACATTTTAAGGCCCCTATTTTATAGGCCATCTAATTATCTTTAAAAGAATACCAATTTTATTATTTTCCATTTACTGGAACAAAAATTACAAGTGTTTCAGTAAAAGCAGATGTCACTACTTTAAGCAAAATATATGTCATACTTTAAAATAGGTATAACTCGAAATGTGTTTTTTAAATGCTCAAACGGGGACAGCGCGATTGCTGAATAAGTTTTGAAAATAATTAACTGAAATTATTTGAGTATGTCCTGTAAAATGGTAGAAGTGTTATAACCTTATGATTTATCAACCACTGTTTTACAAAATTTACAGCCCCTTATGTGAATATAATCACTGATTTTTTTAAACAATTTCATATATTAACTAAGATAAATTGCTCTAGTTTTTGTAAAAATTAAAATACCTCTGATCTTAAAGGTCATTTAAAAATGAACAGCAAAGCAACACATCAAAATTGAAAATTTGTTCATAAACTTTTTGTACAGAATGGGCCTCGTTTATGTAATTTTTTTGTAAATTTTTACCCATTTTTCCCCATTTTAGTAATAATAATTTCTTTTTCTCTTCTTAATTTTAGCATATTTTTCTTAAGATGTACTAAACAAATCTAAAAACCACAAAAAAATCCCCATATCTTCATTTTTTAAGAAAAAAGTTGTCGCAAGTAGTCTGATACCTTAAAAACCTCAAACTTTGTCATCCCGACTCTCATTAGCATACACCGATATTTTCGACTGTCGGAATCCCTTAAAATTACATAAGATGTTTCCAAAACCCCACCCAAAAATGCTCTTTAGAGAAGAACATATCTTCAAATAATATATTTAAAGGGGATCATCATGTTATAGACAGCTAATGAGAAAAATACTGTATTGTTTTTGAAACATTTTTTAACAGAATATTAATACTAGAAAGAGACTGAAACTCAGTATATACCTATGTTGCCCAAAAGGAGTCAAAATGACTGCATTGTGAAAGAATAACTAAATTGTAAAGAAATTTGTTTAAAATTAATTTTTAATATTTTTTATATCATTTACAGTCATATAACATGTTATTAGTAAATATTAACAATAAAAAAATTTACTTGACTTGGAAAAAAACATATTCCAAAAAATTCTAAGAAATTGGGTCATTACTCGTATATACGTAATTGTTTTTCTAATTGAAATTAAAAAGCAGTCAAATTGCTTCATTGGGAATCTAGTGTTAATGTAATTTACTTATTAATAGCATTAATACGTGTGTTACAGGTGTAATTTACTCTTGCAATAAATACATTTAGTAACTGAGATATGCAATTCATTTTTTTTACACAAGATGTCGAAGTGTAAGTCTATTAAAGTTATTAGCAGTCTCTATTCCTATTTTGCGTTAATTTGTTTCTATATTTTGCTTTTGTTGCTACATACTTTGAGAAATATTTTTAATTTAAATACATTGTTCAGAATGATATTAATGATTATAGCTGCGAGATAAAGTTCTACGTATTCTGCGAATTTGGAGCCTAAAAACAGTAGCTTATCCTGTTTAAGTTTTGATTTTAACCCTTTTACTGACGGTACTTATAAGTACCACCCAAATTAAAATTACATAGAATAATCATTTTTACGAATATTCTGACGATACTTAGCAGGAATACTCTTTTAATTCCACTCTTCCGGATACATGGCAACACGGGTTCTATGATGAATATTTCAGGAGGCGAATATAGTTTTAAAACTGAAGTTGCGTTTTCAGCTGTCATTTTTTGATCGGATTGTCAAGCTTGTCATTTTTATTCGGCAAAAGTAGTTAATGTCAAAAGGCAAATGTCTTACTTTTTATATGTTAGTTAAGACCTTAGAAAATGATTTGACTATTTATTTTATGTGAACAGAGTATATGTAATTGATTTTATAGTTGAATAACCTTGTAGTACTTGTATGTGACGCCAATACACTGGATGTTAGAGAAAGAACTTAGTATTTATTTTTTGTCCATGTAGTTTATTATTGTTTTTCGTTGTGTTGCAGCAGCATCACTAAAGTGCAATAGATTTATGTTTTTTTGCAGTATTATTTATTTATTTTGCCTTTTTATTGCTTTTTTGACATTTTCAAAAAATTTGAAATTTGAATCTTATTTATATTTTTTGGCGCACACAATTAAATGAAATATCAATTCTTTATTCAAAAATTAACGTTTTTAATTTCTTTGTGTGTAACACTGAGTTTTTACAATAATAGGATGTTTTTCAAGGTGTTATAATTTTTCCCCTTTCTTAGAATTGTCTGGAAAAATGAAGCTCGGGCTTTAAGAGGTTTTGGATTTATTATAGAATCTACCATCTGAAAACAATGATGCACTAACAGATGATTCTTCAGTTGAAAAGAATCTCAACAAATAATCTGCGGGAATTTTCGTTGAATTTTTAAGAAGAGACGATCAAGAACTCAACAGGACCCAGGATGCAGTTGTTCATGTTCAGAAAATACAGTATTTCCTACCCCAGGATGCAGTGCTTTAAAAAACATTAAATCGAAACCTTACTCAAAATCCACAACGTGTAATGAATTTTTGTGTTCTATTGGAAATAAAAAATATTTTTTTGAATATCATAAAATTAAGTTTATTAATAAAACCTGTTTTTTTATGTGTAAAAAAGTACAATTTTTTTTTTAATTTTCTAATTTTCAAAAGTAAATGTTTTGCACTGTAAGACATTAGTGTTCTCTGGTTATTCAGTATTTTTAAGAGTTAAAACTCCTTTAAAAAGTCATACAGATGTTTTATAGAATGAAAATATTTTAAACCTCTGTGCATTGACGGTACTTTAAAGCACCAATTTAATTAATTAGATCTAACAGATTAAATTTTTTAACGTTCAATTTTTTATTTATGTATATCTCTTAATGCTCAATGTAGTTATTCAAAAAAAAATATTGCACGAAAAAAATTTCAAAAAATAATGTGGTAGGTCAAGGGTTAACATCGATTCGTGTCGATCAGCTGTTCTTTTACCTTTAACAAACAAAAGATGGGTTGTCCGGTGACGAACTTATTTAAGCCCCCCTTTCCCTTCCCCACCGTGGAAAGTGGAACCCACGTTAAAAAACAAGGATTTATATACTTGTCATAAATTCCATAGAGAAAATGAATCTATTTTACATACATATTTATAATTTTCTTTAAATTTTTTTTTTTAGTCGTGGAACTCTTGGGCATGGTTCGTGTAAACCCAGGGTTCCGTCCGCAGAACAGTTTGAAAACCTCTGGCATACATCATATGTAAAAAACACTCAGTCTAAACTGCTGAATAATTGGTCTTATTTAATTGGTGTATAAACTGGGATCATTAAACATGTATTTTTCCATGCCTGGAAAATTTAATATTCTAAAAATAATAGTATATATTAAATTCTAACGATGTTAAAAAAAAAGTTAAGATGGAAGGTGAAAATAAATGTTGATGTATGAAATAGATTAGCTTTGTGTAGGCGTTAGGAAACTTTTTTTAAATATATTCTTAGAAGATATTTTAATATCTTAATTAAAACCTCAAATTTTCAACCAGCTTCCTTCCCCCACACACACATATTCATCCGACAGCTGCGTGTCTCACAACACGAATCATTCAAGTATTTATTTCCTCATAAAAATGTACCAATTTAGAATTTTAGAAATTGCTACAGATATTCACTCAACAATTTCTTACTGTTTGATCTGAGAGTGAAATGGATTTATTCTACGAAAATTTCCTCACAATTTTCTAATGATTTTAAAAAAAAATCATAAGAAAATTCAAATACCTTTAGTTTAAATATTTTTACTATTACTGTATATTAGATGTTTTACAGTATAAAATAAAATTATTTGTTTCATTCTTAATTTCCTTCCTTTGCAGTGAAAAATAGCAACAGAGCAACTTTGAAATTGAATCGTTTTTCGTGTGTGAGGAAATTAAACTTTTAACTATCATGACCTAGATAGTCTCATAGTCAGTCGAGATAGTCGACATTTTCTTACATATTTAAATAAGGTACTCTAGAACTCAATTTTGCTCTAAAAATGTACTTGAGAAACGTATTACACTTCGAGAATTTCGAATCCAATTTGAAGAAAAACTTGTTATAAATACTTGTATGATGATGCAACTTCTGAACAAAAGAATCGTGACAGACCACCTACATTAGATAACTCTGTCCGTCTTACTGAACAACATTTTATATCTCATATTCCTCCAACTCCTGCAAAACGTGAGCCAACAAGACAGTGCAAAGTTTGTTGCTTAAAAATAGGATGCGAGCGGAAAAGTGGATAAGGAAGGAAACATGATTTTGGTGTAATAATTGCAGAGTTGGTTTGTGTTTGCAAAAGTGTTTCCCGTTATACCACACAAAATTGAATTACTGAACTACTAATACATATTCCTTTTTATTTATTTTTTTTAGAAAATAATGCTCCACACCAGAAACAAACTTTACCACTACCATGTTGTGTGGCAGCCACTTCAAGTGAATATGCTGTGCTGCAAAACCTTAAAAAATGTTAAGCCTATAATTCCAAACATCAATTTTTTGCTACAAAGTATATTTTATTTTGTGCTAAGCATGTGACTTTTGCAATAAAGAAATTGGTCAATTCATGTACCCAAATCATCAAAATAACTTAACAGTTAAAGGGTTAAAGGGAACAAGTAACAGAGTCAGGCAAGGGCAGGTAGGGGCTGAAAGGTTTAAAGAGAGTTATTACGTTTTTATAGCTTACTGTAATAAAGGTATTGAATAATAAATCTGAATTAGCAATCAAAAACTTTGAAGTATCATTTAATCCACTTCTTTATTCTTTTTTAGCCCTATAATTAACAATACTTTCTTCTTCATTATTTAGGACTAGATATCGGATAACTCTATACAGCTGAATCTCATTACACTTAAACACATTCTACATAAAACCTTAAAATTGATGATTTTCTTATCGAAAGAGATAATTTAACTAAAAAATCAATTCAGTAAAAATTGCTTTATAAAATAAAGAGGAAACACACTTTTTTTGTACAGTATTATTTGTAGAATGAATGATATGTATTGAATATATATTGATTGAATAAGTGAAAATGTATAGCATATGCATTTGAATTGTTGTTAACTGTATTATAAAAGTTTTTCCAGAAAATATTTTATGGAAAATATCTACTTTAATTCTTAAAATAATGATTTACTGAAATTTAAATTTGTGCATGTATTTTATTAATACTGATATTAATACTGATACAGCACATCAAGTGAAAAGGCGAAATTTATATAGCTCCACTTTCTTTGACCGTTAATTATTATCATATTCATCATTCACGATAGCTAAATAAACGTATAGATTTAAATACATAGAATTCGAATTTAATTATTTAAGAATCATATTACTGAAAAAGTCATCATTCAATTATAGAGTGAGTTATATTTACAACGCACTAATAGGCTACACGAGGGCTATTGGCCACGAGCCTTGTAATATTGAACCCTGGTCAAGTGATGAGGATGACACTTGAGATAGCACCAACTTCCTAACTTCCGCATCAACTTCCTAACTTTCCCACCAACTTCCTAACTTCCACACCAACGGGAGGACGGTTGAGCATCAACATCTATAACGTCCATCGGTCCCCTCTGCACAACAGGTCTTCATCAGAACTAGGCTTAAACTCCTGACATGCCAACTACGAATCCGTGACCTTGACCACTAGCTACCGCGGGCACCATTCAATTATTGAACTACTAAATAAGCACACATGTATTTTTTATGCCAAAAGAAAGATAAATTAATAGCTCTTTATTCTTGGCTATCTCTTTCTCCTTTGAAGTTAATATCATTTTAGTGAAAATATATAATTCAAATATTAGTTTAATTTTTGAAAAAATGAGTAAAAATCTTTCAGAATCATTTTTTAAAAAATTTCTCAGTTTGCTCTTAATTTTGTCTATTCAGTTCGTACTTCTACAACTAATAATTATTGAAAATCTAATAGTGAAAAAGATTACCCTTTTTCGTAGTTATATTTTGACATTTTATTTGAAATTATTTTTAAATTTAAATTACTGAATTTTTATCATTATACCTTTCGCATTATGTTTAATCAATAAATGAAATTTCTAAATGTATTCATTTATTGTAATTAAACGCAATAAATTTTATAATAATCTATCTATCTATATATTTTGTCGCTGGCCTTCTGCACCCAAGGTTGCGGATTCGACCCCGGCCCAAGTCGGTGGATTTTCGTGATACAGAAAATCGACAGCGGCCATGTCGTATGATTATACGGTATGTAAAAGATCCCTATAGTGTCTGTTTGGCTTGGGCACTCTCGGCAAAATTAATTCCTGGTACAAATTCGCATCGTCAGAGCTCAGGTGCCTCCCTCTGTGGAGAAAACTGGGCGTCAAAATTACCTGCGGCGATTGGTATCCGCCTATACGGTGCTGCACTAAAGAGTGATACCAGCTCTTGGGGATGTACTAGGTCTGTAATGATAAAAATACCAATCCGCAGTCCCATTGGATAGAAAATATATATATATATGTATATACCAATCAACTTAACTTCAAAATGTAAAGTAATGGCGATGATTTTAAAACCTAGTTTACGTTACGATGTAAAAAAAGTATAATTACATTTTAATCCAAAATATTAAACATTAAATATTTTTCAAATCTCCACTATACATTTTTTTCAATTTTTTGAAAATGCAGGATGTTTATCGTTTCATAGTTTTGATATTACGTCGAATAAATTCTGACGCTAAGATAACATTTTCCAAATATTTGATATTTTGATATTTTTGTCACAACAAAACGGCAAATTTTTACAGTGTCTCAATGCTTTGTCATTAAATAAAATGTAGTAAGTTTTTGTGAAGGAAAAAGAGAAAATGCAATTATATTTGAATGAATTTCTTCTAGGGTTATAATTATAAAAGACATGCTATACATTTTTCTGAACTGTATTGTAGTTGATACTGATTAAAATGAGTGTGTTAGACTAAAAGGTTACCTTTGCTCGAGGTCGTCGTGTTATTTTGAACGTTTTCATAATTTCCCCATGTGTTTTAATTCCAGTTTTTTTTTTTTTTCAATACAATTTTTACTTCAATGTGTTTATATTTTTTCTTTCTTCTGAAGCTAGTTTCGACTGCATCTATTTTCAGGACATGAACTTTTGGTCTCGGTTTGTGACCTTTCGACAAAAAATCCTTAATGGGAACAGGTGCTGATTGTTAATCACGAAGCTTTCGCAGATGAGATTGGTCGCTTCTAAATACTGAATGTCCGGAATAAAGGCGGTTTTTATCTAATCTTCTCTGCGAATTAGAAACGACTAAAGTACTTCAAAGTGCTTGTTTACATAACCATGGCCGCCAAAAGTCAACTCTGGAGATGGGTGGCATGGATTGGGGTGGGCAAAATCAGGAGACAATCTTTGGAAGGATAAAGAGCACTTCAAGTATCGTAGTATTGTTTATTTATTAGCATTTACAAGGACGGTAGTTCATATTACCGCATTTTGCACCCGAACCTTTGTATTTTATACTGTGGCAGGCAGGTTTTTATATGAGTTCCGCCTGATTAGGAGAATCAGTTAGACGAGAAGTTAGATACAACTACAACTCGTTTGAGACATATATATATCAACAGCCTTTACTAAAACTTAATTGAGTTAGATATTTTACATAAGACACCAACAGAACTTAGAAAGAGCTCAGTCTAGCGAACAACTTTTAAATATGGGCAATATCAGTGGTCATGTTGAAGGTGAGTCTTACTTCAAATTTATTGCTGTAAGTTACCTTAAATGTAATTCGTATTCATTATTCTGCAGTTACATATTATAGCATCCGTATTACATACAAATGTGTGTGTCAAATATTTCATACCATCAAGAGAACTACTGAAATCTTTTAAAATTAAAATTTTCAACTTCAGGCTCACAAATCAAATCCTTTTCTCGTCGATTTATTTTACTTGAAAAATAAAGGATAAAAATGAAAAGTAAAGGGTGTTGTAACCTAAACTCTAAGGTAATATTGAAGCTACTGTAAAATTTAAGAATGAAAGAGTCTCACTTTTTATAAAATCACCACAATGCACGACTTTCTACTATATTACTTACAACAACTATATATGTAGAACGTATTTCCCAACTTGAAATTTCAAAATAATAAAACAATGCTTTATAAAAGAAACAATTATCTTTAGTGTTTGGAGAAAAATAGGCAAGTCTTAAATTTTCTCAAATAAAGATATATATAACTGTTAAATAGTGTCTCTTTTGGAGATTCTTTCAACTTGGTTCCCAGTACATTCAATATATTAAAGAAATGATATTCATATAATCCAAGAATTCTAGAAAAGAAAAGAAATTTCTTAAAGAAACATTAATGAAAATCAATTAAAAAAAGGACAATAAAAATGTCTTACCCTGAGAAACTGTCTTACTGTAACAATTGGAAATACTCTTGTCATCCAGAGAATATTCATGCTCTAATTATTGTATTTCTTTAAAAAATCAACTACCATACAAAATACAAGTCATATTTATTTTTTATGGGATTTATTTTATTTCAATGCATTTATCAAGTGTTCACATATGTTTTATGTAAATTAGAGTTAATTTTCAAATTTTATGATTTTTCATTTCAAAAACATTGTGAAGATGAATATCATCAAGTAATGAATTTAAACTGCGATAAGTAATTATCTGATTGCCTTTTCTTCAATGAGGAAATGCTTCGATCCCAATCTATTTTCGATAGTCATAAGTTTTTAAAGAAAATAATTCGTGCTTTAATTATATTTAAATCATATTTCCATGAAGCATTTGAGCATATACATAATTTTATACTTTCTGAAAAGTATTCGTCAATTTTAGAATATTTTGAAGTTGGTGTTTTGATCTAATTTTTTGAGTTTTTTTGCTGAAATATTGTAAAGAATCTAGCTTACACATTCCATGGTTCGTATGTTATTCAATTATATTGTAGAGTGTGAAGATTTTTGAATTAAAACAAGTAATGAAGGAAATATATATAAATATATCGGCTTACTGCCTTCGGCGTAGCTGTTAAATGGTCAATACATCAATAAACAAAGAGATAATTTATTGTCCTAAAATGGTCAGAATTTCATTTAACAATTCTACATTTGGTTCTCGTTATAAATACTAAGACATTGAATTTTTAGATGTTTTGTTCTCCTCCTTGAGAAGTAAATTCGTAGCGTGTGGTAGACTCATATATATGTTCAAAACAATGTGAAAAATGAAAGCAATTATTCATAGAATAGATTATATAAGAAATGTGAACTATAATAAATTATATTTTTATTATTTTACATTTTTGTTATAAAATGTAATTAAAATATTTTTAATTATATCTTTCAACTTTTATTTATTTTGACTTTTTTCCTTTTGAACCGATTTCTTTTTTTAGTTGTAAATTATATTATTTTTAAAAAATAGCTTAAAGTACAAATCATGTAGGTAACTAAGTACAAGATAATTCCCTAATTTGAATTGAATCTGATATTTATTCTTCAGATCCTACAAAAAACAGAGTGCATTCGATATTATATATAATTGTACTTATATCCCATTTAGAGGATACATAGGTACTAATATTTCAATAAGATAAATTATAATTAAATTAAGACAACATGGGTAATTATTTTTGAAACTTATCTGAAATTTTCCTCTAAGCAAAACCAGTCAAAAGCTATATTCATTTACATACAGCTCATTGGGACTTTCGTTAAAAAATTTACACGCTTCCAGAGATGTGAGAGTTTCCTGATATCGTGTTTATTTCAATGAATCCAAAAAGTGTGTGTGTTACAAAAAATAGTGACATCACAACAGTCGTAGCTGTTTATGAAACTGCATAGTACGCGTCACACATACGCAACAGGTTCGAAGTGCAATACCGTGACATTCGTTAGTAGAATACGTCCTTGTCAGCAATTTTTGAGCGTGTTATCAGTCTTCATTGTAGAGCCGTAGTGGAAGAAACTCGGTCAAGGATTGTGAAAAGTTTATTTGTATTCGAAAATAGAAAGGGGAACTTGGCACATTTTATCAACCGACTGAAGAATATAGATATTGAGCTAAATTAAATAAGAATCGAGGGTATAGAGAAATTTTCTTGTAGAGAAAGGGCTTATAAAAACACGTGTCACAACTTAATTTTTCACAATTGAATCCTATTAAATATAAATACGAATATTTTTTATACAGAATATTAAAGATAAAATACAATTCTTAAGGCATTCTGATAAGAAAAGAGCAAGGGCAACTCTTTTAGCATTTATGTGAAATAGTAAGTTATACAGAAAAAAAAAATACAAATTGTTTATTTATATTTGCTTAGAGCTGACAAATAACATGAAAGTATTTTTGTATCTTGAAACTAAGCAGTGCTATTTTCAACAATTGTCTTTCATCTCTGATTAATACCTAAATTACATAAGTAATACATTAAGTAATTAAAATCTAATTTACAATGAAATTTAATAGCATTTATACATGTTTACAATTTTAAGGAGATTTCAAAGATAACGCCAATTTCTCTTAAATATTGCTTTGATTCATAAAACTATATCTTGGTGAGGTTTTTTTTATTATTGGATGCTTTCCTCACAAGAATCTCAGTTTATTTTGTTTATGGTGATTGTGATTTTCGTTTGCATTCAGTGAGATATCAGAGATCTTCAATGCATAGTTTCAGAGTAAAGTATCATTTGTCAAGCATTAAAATATTATGTACTTCAGAGCAAGTTACCTTTTCTTCAAGAGCTTTAGGCGTTACAAAAATTCTTTCCCGCAACAAAAATAGTCCGAAAAGAAAAAGATGTGAGAAACATAGTTTCTGGAAAGGAGGTCCATCATTGTATGTCAGGGGCGACATTGATTGGTAAGTGTGGAACAGGCTCTGTTAACTTTCGATTAGAGGCGGCTGCCATTTGAATGTGAGTGGCAGTTGCAGCTTGTTAACTGCACGGACTTGTGCTTCGCGTCACCTAACTCCGATGACAAGAAACGTGCCAACTTCCGACTATTCGTTCTGCAAGGCTCCTGATCGATGTCATGCCATACCTTCCACACTTCGACGAATCCTTTCTCTTGGAGGCAGTTCCCTTCCACAAAGAAATGCATTGTTGACCAAGTGTAAAAAAATTTGACCACCTCTTTAAAATAACATATGCAAAATTCAAAAAATAAAACTATAACTTCTAATACAGTCCGAATTGCACTTCAATAACACTAAAACACTCTCAGTCAAGATAAAAGAATTGAGAATTATTGATTCAGAAAACATATTTGAAGTATACATTTTATTTTCAAAGTAAAAAAAGGATTATATTTAAGGTATAAAGGTGTACAGTATACAGAAGATTAACTCTTCCTATCTCATGTGAAGTTGAAAATTAAGTAGGTATAGGAGATTAAAAATAATCCTACATACTCTTTTCGGGCTTCACTAGAAATCTGTTCTTATATAGTTTAAAATTTTCAGAATATTTTCGATAATCACGATTTAAATTCATCTTCACTTTCATATATATTGGTTGATGAGAAGATAAGTTTCACTCTCCATGTTTATACTAAAATGTTTTTTCTTTCAAATTTTTACGAGAACTAATAAAATGTTAAGTGTGAAAAAGAGATATAAGTATATCCACTCAAGACAATTATATTCGGACAAATATAAAATAAATTTGAAAAAAAAAAATTACAGTTGTATGTTCCCTATTGCCTTATAAGTGGAATCCATGTAACAGAAATACAAATTCATTCATTGAATATGGTTATTTTTTATTGGAGAATAATTTTAAAAATATCAAATGATTTTTAAGATATAAAATACTCTTAAAAAAAAGTCCCGAGAAAAATTATGAAAGTACACTTTGAGACACACACTCTAAAATCTACTTAATTAACATGGAAATATTTTCTCAATCATTTTAATCAGCTATTTATAATCATTACAAATAGTAGGTTTTAATTACTTGCCCTGAAAGTAAATGACTCGGAACATATATTAATAATGAAATTTAGAATGTGATGATAAAAAAAAAAAAAATAGACAAGTACAAAAAATGTCGGCATGAAAAAAGTAGACTTGAAAAAAATAAAATCGTCCTAACTTATATTAATTGCTGTCAACTGAGCACAACAAATAAGAATTTACATCAATACTAATTCAAATAGATCTTTTTAACACTTCAACTTTAATAAAAATGAAGGTAACAAACAAGCGTTGAATTAAACGGGGGAAATATACGTTATATGATAAGACAGTAAAAAAATTGCTCTTGAATTTTTTTCAAAATATAAGTCTTTTTATCAGTTTCTTACTTTAAAGTAGTGCTTCTTAAACTTTCAATATTTCCGACCAAATATTCAATCATGTGATTTTCATCGCCCCCCTCCATATAATAACAATGTATTGAATGCACTAACAATGTACTTTGACGCTAAAGCTACAATACGACTTTAATTATAAACCGTGCAATTTATCAAGATGAGTAATAAATTGTGTATATGTTACTTATAAGTAATAGATAATTTAAGTTACTTTAAAATAATAGGATGTGAATTCTGTTACTTTTCCTTTCTAATTTTTAAATTGAAACAGATTGCAACAAATGTGCAATGCGCATGTTATTTTTTACTATGCCAGAATGTATTTTGTTTTGCTTCCTTTCAATAAATTAGTAGTCACCCCCCCCCTCCCAAGGAGGCTCGCCCCACAGTTTGAGAATCAATACTTTAAAGAATTGGATATAAACATTATGTTTAAAAAAATCAGCTTCGTAGCATTGAAAATGTTACAAAGCTGCCAATGCTACAAAGCTTTATTGGGTAGTTTCAACTACCGAATAAAAGGAAGAGAATGAAGGATATTAATTATAAATATAAATAAATTATAAAAACTTTATGCAAACATATAAAATTTAATAATATTTCAGCTTATCCTTAGTTTTCTTCGTGTTCAACGCTCCCATCAAAGCCCACATGGGGAAAATATTACTTAATTTTTGTATTCGATTGTTGGTCATCGTGATATTGACTATTGTTTTTGAAATATGCGAAGAGGAATATAGAAAACAACCGACTCTTGCTTTCGGCCGCTTTTGAATTGCGTTCAGGAAATGAAAGACGCTTTCCCCCCTAACGAATTTAAGCTGCCGTTTTAAAGTCGATTCGTTTTCTATCACGCCAGATTTGTGGTCCGGAATTCAATGCTCCTTTCCCGTTACACATCCGGCAACATTGACAACTCTTCCTCTCGGAACGCCTTTACCAACAATTTATTTTCCAACTTTTGGGTGAAATGGTTTGATGCAGTAATGCTGACAATGTTTGTAAGTGGAAAGACTGAAAAACTACCATGTCCGATTACATTACTTTAACAGTAATACCTTAGACGTCATGATTCAATATAACACTCATATCGTGTTATTTTAGAGGCAAATAAATTTAAAAATCGACAAAAATTTTCACTCCTACACTAATTTTTGCAATACTGATTTCTCATCAGTTTATTTGTTGCTTCAATTTATGGCCTGAATCTTCGACCTAGTAAAACTGAATGTAACTTTTTTTCGTGTGCAGCAATTGAAAATAATAATAGAAAGAAAGATATAAAACAAATAATTAAAAAAAAATGTAATCAGTTCCTACTTAGGTCAACAAAGAATTTTTATTTTAGTTACTTTTTATTAAATATTTATTAATATATATATATGTGAATATATGTATACACATATGACAGAATCACAATATTAAGTGACAAAATAGAAAGCGATTTTCCATTTTCCGTTCGATATATGGTGTTGGACTATTATTTTTGCTTATTACTATTTATTCATTGATTAAATTTAATTATTCTAATAAAATAGTACAGTGAAAAGAAATCACATTCTCAGTAATTAGGCCATCCCAGGTGAGATTCGAACCCACAACCTTTGGATTAGAAGTCCAACGCACTATTCATTGCGTTACACGGACACAACGAACGATTTCCTTTCGATATATGCTGTTAGTTGATAATTTTTGTTTGTTACTATTTATTCATTTTTTAATTTAATTATTGAATCAATATTTGAAAAAACTGTATTAACACATCAAGTGTCCACTAAAATTTTAAAAAATGGATTAAGTGTTTGTGTTTTCAAAACTAATAAATGAAATCACACGGTAGTTTTTTTCAAAGGATTTTATTTTAATTCCATTTCAATTTATAAATTATATTATTCTATTTGTATTTTTACATACTAAAATTCTACTTCTCTATTTCCTATTTCTATTCCCTATTTTCTATTCCCTACTTCTATTTCCTGGACTATAAATTACTCTTTGTTTATTATTCTAAAGTTGTTAGAATTGGTTAATATCGTGTTTATTTTTGAGTTTTAATTATAAATTAATTTTATGGAAAATACAGCAAAGGGAGGAGCAACTTAATGAGCAAATCGTCTGAAGTATTTAAAATACAAGACCTTTAAAATATAGAAATATTTATCATCCAAATGATAAATACAAGCGATGTAATTTGTCGAGTATATTTTTTTTCATATGTAACAGAAGGTAGGGAAAAAATAATTTACAATAGCAAGAAAAACTTACTGCATGGTCTTATGAATTCGATCTATATTTATATTTTATGAATTTTAAAACTCGCACTCATGAACTCATTAGACCAAGCTCTACCAAGCCCGCCATTGGAGCTGGCTCTAAGATAAGAAAGGTTATTGTTGATAAAGTTTGACTATCGTCGTATAGAAATAAGGAAAGGGAAATGTTAGTCACAAATGAAATCCTTTTGTCAACCTTCCTTACAGAGATTTAAATTATGGGACAACCGTCACCTAAAGCCTGTGTATATATATATCTATATATATAAAGGAGAAAAGCGACTGACTGACTGACTGACTGACTGACTGACTAATCACGAAATCTCTGGAACTATTCAACCTACAGACTTGAAATTTGGTACACATATTCCTTTGATAGAGTAGACATCAGCTAAGAAAGGATTTTTCGAAATTCGAAACACAAGGGGCGTTACGGGGGTTAAGGGCTTTAATAATAATTGTTTCCATGTTTAAACTACTTGATGTATAATCTTGAAATTGGGTAAGCGGATTCCTTTCAGAGAGTAGAGATCCGCTACAAAATGAGTTTGCTGAAAATCGACCCCCAAGTGGCGTTGCAGGGGCTTAGGGGGCGTTATAGATAATTATTTCCATTTATAAACTATTTGACGCACTGTCTTTAAATTTGATATATAGATTCCTTTCGTAGAATAATGATCAGTTACAAAACGGGTTTTGTGAAAACAGACTTCTAAGTGGCGTTGCGGGGATTAAGGGGCGTAATAGATAAATATATCCGTTTTTAAACTACTTCACCTACCTGCTTGAAAATTGGTAGGTAAGTTTCTTTCCTGGAGTAAATATCCGCTACAAAATGGGTTTTTGGGAAAATTGACCCCAAGGGGTGTTGCGGGGGTGGGGGTTTAAGGGGCGTTATAAATTCCTATTTTTAAGTTATTAGACGTACAGTCTTGAAACTTAGTAAGCAGATTCCTCTCATAGGGTAGAGATACGCTAAAAATGGGTTTCGGGAAAATTGCCCCCAAGTGGCGTTGAGGGGACTTAAGGGGCGTTATAGATAATTATTTCCATTTATAAACTATTTGACGCACTGTCTTTAAATTTGATATATAGATTCCTTTCGTAGAATAATGATCAGTTACAAAACGGGTTTTGTGAAAACAGACTTCTAAGTGGCGTTGCGGGGGATTAAGGGGCGTAATAGATAAATATATCCGTTTTTAAACTACTTCACCTACCTGCTTGAAAATTGGTAGGTAAGTTTCTTTCCTGGAGTAAATATCCGCTACAAAATGGGTTTTTGGGAAAATTGACCCCAAGGGGTGTTGCGGGGGTGGGGGGTTTAAGGGGCGTTATAAATTCCTATTTTTAAGTTATTAGACGTACAGTCTTGAAACTTAGTAAGCAGATTCCTCTCATAGGGTAGAGATACGCTAAAAATGGGTTTCGGGAAAATTGCCCCCAAGTGGCGTTGAGGGGACTTAAGGGGCGTTATAGATAATTATTTCCATTTATAAACTATTTGACGCACTGTCTTTAAATTTGATATATAGATTCCTTTCGTAGAATAATGATCAGTTACAAAACGGGTTTTGTGAAAACAGACTTCTAAGTGGCGTTGCGGGGATTAAGGGGCGTAATAGATAAATATATCCGTTTTTAAACTACTTCACCTACCTGCTTGAAAATTGGTAGGTAAGTTTCTTTCCTGGAGTAAATATCCGCTACAAAATGGGTTTTTGGGAAAATTGACCCCCAAGGGGTGTTGCGGGGGTGGGGTGTTTAAGGGGCGTTATAAATTCCTACTTTTAAGTTATTAGACGTACAGTCTTGAAACTTAGTAAGCAGATTCCTCTCATAGGGTAGAGATACGCTAAAAATGGGTTTCGGGAAAATTGCCCCCAAGTGGCGTTGAGGGGACTTAAGGGGCGTTATAGATAATTATTTCCATTTTTAAACTATTAGATACACAGTCTTTATATTTGATAAAGAGATTTCTTTCATAGAGTAGAGATAAGCTATAAGAAGGTTTTGTGAAAACAGACCTCTAAGTGGCGTTGCAGGGGATTAAGTGGCGTAAGAGATAAATATTTTCGTTTTTAAACTATTTGACCTGTCTGCTTGAAAATTGGTAGGAATGTTTCTTTCATGGAGTAAATATCCGCTACAAAACGGGTTTGGAGAAAATTAACCCCCAAGGGGTATTGCGGGGGAGTTAAGGGCAGATATAAATAATTATTTCTTTTTTTAAACTATTAGACTCACAGCCTTGAAATTTGGTTAGCAGATTCCTCTCATAGGATAGAAATACACTGCAAAATGTGTTTTGTGAAAATCGACCCCGAGGTGGTGTTGCGGGGGTTCAAGGGGCGTTATTGATAATTATCCCCATTTTTAAACTGTTAGACGTACAGTCTTGAAATTTGATAGCAGATTCCTTTCGTAAATTAGAGAACCGCTACAAAATGGGTTTCGCGAATATCAACTACCAAGTTTAATTTCGGGAGATTAAGAGGCGTAATCGATAAATATTTCCATTTTTAAACTACTTGATCATCCTGCTTGAAAATGGGTAGGCATGTTCCTTTCATGAAATAGAGTTCCTCTAACAAAGAGTAAAATGTGTGTGAAAATTGACCCCCAAAGATGTTTGCGAGGGGTCAAGAGGAGTTACAGAAAAAAATTCCTGCTTTTAATTGTTAGACCCATATACTTAAAATTTGTTAAGCATGTTTCTTTTGTTGAATAGGGATCCACTAAGAATAAATTTTAAGCAAATCAAGAGTTCTGTGGGGTTGCAGGGAATGGGACGTATTGACAAAAAAAATTACTTTTTTCGAGCTACAAGGACTATAATAATGAAATTTGGTTTGCATTTTTCTTTTGTTGAATTGAAATCCGCTAAGAGCGGTAATTTTGGAAAACGGCTCTCAACGGGATTACGGGGATATTTATAGCAAAACTTTTGCTTTTTTCTGTTAGATTTAGACTTGAAATTTGGCTTGCATGTTCAATTTACGGAGCAGAGATCCACCGAAAATTGGTTTTGCGGGAATCCACTTGGTTTTTGAGTTACGAAAGAGCAAACATCATTCTATACTTCAATTTTAGAGATTTTTAGAAAATACAAATTAGATGAGTTCTGCCCTTTTTTTTATCAACAGGTGATAGTTACAGGTATAAGTATATTGTTCAATTCTATCGAATTCTTAATGCTAGGTCTTAGATATCAATAATTTATACATATATATAAGCAGTAAAAATTTATAAAACATCATGAAATACCCAGCGAAGCGGGCGGGTAACAGCTAGTATATATATATATATAGTTCCATAGCACCATTAATTAAAGCCAACCAGTCTTAATTAAAAAACTAATGCCTTGCATCTACTAAAAGAAAGCATTAATTCATGCAATTTAAATTTTTGTCGTTTCTTAAAGCTATTTGAGAGTATTACATGCGATTTTGCATTTTTTATGGTATATATATATGTATATATACACACACACAGCCACTAAATCCGGGTTTGACCCAACTAAAAGCCAATCCTCAGCTTGTTATGTTTTTTGTATTCAATGTCAAATTGGCAACGTCACATTGAATATTTGACGTTCACTTACACTTTGATACTTATTCTATTATCCTATATTGTAGGATATATTGCTAATAATTACTTATTTGTATGTATCCATTTTATAATTATTTTTAAATGAGTATAAAAAGAGGTTAAAATTAAATACAATCATAACCGTAAAAGACAAATCAACTAAAATAACAATTTTTCCAATTTGCGATCTACTAATTGCATGCACAGATGACTGTTAAGAAATTTTAGATTTTCTCAAGGTTTATTATTTTTTTTAGAAAAAACTACATCCTATTTTATTGAATTACAATTTAGTTTTTTTTCTTTTTCTTTTCTGAATAGTTTCATAACTAAAAGAAAGCAATTCTTAAAAAATGCAAGGTTTTATTATATACTGAAAATGAATTCAATGAAAAGAACTGAATTTATATTTTATCTTTCTTTTTCTCAACAAACAACATGAATTGTGTTACAGGAATCTTTCAAAAACTAAAGCAGCCGTGGTAGACTAGTTGTCAAGGTTACGGGTTCATAGCTGGAGTGTCATGAGTTTGAGCCCAGCACTACTAAAGACCCGCGGTGTAGGGGTGCGATGAACGCGTTAAAGTCTGTCGCGAGAGCTAAAACGTCCTCCCTTTGGTGTGGTAGTTAGAAGAGGGGCTCCACCTCAAGTATCGTCCTCGTCGTTTGACCATGGATCAAAATTACAAGGTCCGTCGCCAAAAGGCCTCGTGTAGCTGAACAGTGTGACTTTAATATTCTCTCACTCACTCACATTCAAAAACTAAAATTTGAAACATGTTTAATAATTCAATTGATAATCCTCTATATTATAAGACAAACTAAATAAGATTCAATAAATCACGTTTAAAAATATTTTTATAAAAATAGTAAAATAAATATAAGAATGAGTTATATATATATATATATATAAACACAATATTTTTACTGATATACAGCTTAAGTGTGTAAGCTATTTTAAAATAAAATACTTAAAATCTAACATACGCAAACACATACATATATATAAGATATACTGAAATAATTAAAACAAAATTAATACAAATACGCACATGTATTCCAGTTTAAGTTGCTTTAAAATTTAAATCAGGGGAACTTTTTCAAACGTATACCCTTCTAATGAGTGTTTATGTTTTACTGGATGATTCTAAGAGATGAAAAGTTTATATTGCACAACTTACTATTAAAAAACTTCCATTTTAAGAAATCCGAAGACAAGCAAAACATCTATACTTAAAAAATTGAACTATGAGGATTATATTTTGTTTAATTATTTGTTTTGTAAATTATTTGAGGGTAAAAAGAAGGGGAAAAAATTGCATCCAAGTGAGAAGAACCACTAAAATATTTATAAAAAAATTATATAAACGTGGCCTACCTGAAGAAAATTCTTTTTAAACATATTTATAAATTACATTATAATTCATTTTTAAAATGACCCCAAAAGAGATGTTTAATATTTAAAAAATAGAAATTTTATCTTAGTCATTATAAGAAATAACCTTAAAAACCTCCTGTTATTTAATATAAATTGCTATAAATTTTGTAATGGCAGTGATTTTTTTTATTAAAAAAGATAGGTCAAAACGATTTTAACATTATATAAGACATGCCAGAAAAATTTAGTTAATTATCTTCATAAATTTTTCAGCAAACCTTGTCCCAGTTTCAAATTTTCCTAAAAAAATCGCATTTTACCTAAAACTCGTTTTAAACCCGGTAATTGCATGATAGAAATGGCATCCACTCTAACTAAAGCAATTGCATCTTTTGAACAAGAAAGCAAAAACAAAACTTGTTTTTATACACCCAATAAGTGTGCCTTCAAAATTAAACCATAAAACATTTTTGTCAATTTTTGATGAAATCCACTACTTCAAGGTAGTGGATTACCTGGAAAGCAAAAATGTTGTATACTTCAGTATACAACATTTTTATGTGCTATTAGACTTCAGAGGAATGCAATGAATGCGAGAGGAATGCAATACAGGTAAGGCGCCATGTTATCATATCTAGAAAGGGGGAAATAGCAAACCGTGGGAAAGTATTTTGTTTTTGAGGTTATACCCTCATAAGGCAGATAAACCTAGTATTTTCCTTTCTATACATAAACAACTATTTTATTTTTAATTTCAAATTTCAAAACAATTGTTACACTAGAAAATAACTGTTAAATATCTTTGATTATTTGGTAAATCTCGAACGATTTTTTAAAATTAATTTTTCCCAGCACTTTTGTCTCTGGTCTCTATTTACTTTAAAATAATGTTGGGAAAAGTTATAGAAATGAGTACATTAGAAGTTTTTCTTTGTTTTCCTCAAAGCCTTTAACTCATTTGATAGATTTTCTTTAGTTATTACGTTGAATCTAGTAATTTTCAAGTTAATTTCAAAAGTTTTCTTTTTGTTTATTTGTGTTACATTCTGTAACTACTTTACTTTTGAATTTTTAATGAATTCTTCCTTTTTGGAATGCAATAGAACAGTTTAATACGTTACTATTACTTGTAAGTCGTCATTTAGTTCTTTAATTTTACGGTTGAACATACAGCATACTGCATTTCCTACACACATTGCTGTTTACAAGCAGAATTTATCAGAAATCACAGTTGTTAACACTGATGATAACAAAGATAAACTTTATTTCAATAAATTTTTACTCCCAAGATTTAATAAAATACGCCGTATGGGGAAATTGTTCTAAGTAAAAGCTTTTTTTCCCTTAAAGAATTACGATTTGAAAAAAAAGTTCAAAAATGGAAGGACTTGACTATGAAAAGTGGCATACTAAGTATAAATAAAGTTACACAATAAAAAAATGAATTCATTAAATAAAAAAATTTAACTACAGAAAGTTAAAATTAATAGAAGAAAATGTATTGAAAAGTTTACGAAAAGGAACAATGTGCAAGAAGAATATTAAAAAATTGAAATAAATAATGATAAAAAATTTTACCTCACGTTTAATACAGTTTAAGGTAAGAATTTCTGTAAGAAATTTTTAATATTCTGCAATTTTAAGCAAATTTTTAAAAGATTTATCTATAACAATTTAAATTTCATCCATAAATTATTAACATTTTCACTATTGTATAAAACTCCCTTGCTGTCTCTTCTAGCATTTTATCTGTAGCTTTTAAAAAATGAATTTCTGCATTTACTGAGAATTTACTTCAAGATTAATGGAACAAAAACCCTAAATCGAAAGGCATTTATTTAATCAAAAGAATGAATAAAATAATGTTTTAAATAACACTTTTGCATTCTTAATTCAAAGTCATGGCTATTTTTTAAAGAAAACCACAGTTCATATATATATATATATAGCAGTAAATAAATTAAAAAGAAGACTAATAAATCCCAAGAATCTTAAGATCAGACCGGAAGAACCAAGAACATGGAACCATGACAAGCCAAAAAAGAGAAATGTAGCTAGAGTGGAAAACTATTATGATTTCTCGAGCTGTCACTGGTTTAGGACAGTGAAACAGGATATACACACACATATATATATATATATTACATTCAATAATTAGAAATTTCATCATGACATATTTGAATATACAAAAGCTTAAAAATAAAGAGAATTTAGGATTAATTAGAAACTAATATAATAGAGTTGTAAAACATGTTTCTCTAATAAAGTGATGAGTTACAAAACTGTAATTAAGTTTTCTATTGTATATCGAAATCATCTCTTTTCAGCTCTCTAACACTATAAAAGCCATAACAGTTATTTTCTTACAGGTGCTCCAAGTCAGTCTTGTACATATATATTTTATTAGTTTATTGACCGCATAAAAGTTCAAAAGAAATTCATTCGCCATCAAAATATAGTAGTCCCTTAGATTTATATTCAGTGGGAGTTTACCAATAACGGGAGATGGCTTTAAATTAAGTCTGACTGCATTCCAGAATACATATTAATCAAAAAGCTTACCCCCGGTGTTACGATAAAACACGTTCACGATAGTCATCTATCTTTTACAGACGAATATAAACCTCCTAGCAAAGAAACTGCATTTTAGCTGTCGAAAAAGTTCGCCACTTCTTGGTCTAAATAAGTTTAAAAAATAAATATGACCGCCTTAATTTTTATTTGCTTTTTTCCGTTTGCTGTCGGGAAGTCATTAGTTATACTATGACCCCAACTAGCTTACCTACGCTGCAGCTTTCTTTCAGTAGTGATGGAATATTTCGCTTTTTTTTATGCGTCGACTCGAGTTTAAAGGGGCGGGGGTAGCTGTGGTATCGAGTGTTGCGTCAGGGATACTCACTCAACAGCTCACTCTGCTCTCGACAGTCCCTGGTGGCACACGACCAGTGCCCTAACTGCGACTCCACGTGACCGACCGTCCCTTCCTGTAAGTACCTTTTGTACCAGAAACTCTTCCCACCGCTCTGAAACTTCACTTTTTATGATAAACGTTGCTACAGAGAATATTGTTACATTTCAATATTGTGTTTGAATAATTTAACATCTCTATATTTTTGCCAGAATAATTTTATTTAAATTATTAAAAATTGTCACTCATTTAAAGAATATATATATAATCATAGTTTTTAATTTCTCTAATAATATCTCTCTCTATATATATCTTATTTCGATTTTTATTATTTATATATATCTAGTTATAAATTAACTTCTTTTGTGCAATGAAACTTTAAAAAATTGAACCAGAACATAACTTAGATTCAAGTTTATTTTTTTTAAAAAAATCAAAGTGTTTTATTATTACCGGGAAAAAAATCAAACAGTTTTCAAACTTTTAAGTAAGGTAAAAGAAGTTAAACTGCGGATTTATATAATTTTCCTCGAAATTACCAATTTTGATCTTGTCCGGGCATTGAATGTTAAAGAGAAATTAAAAGCGCAGAGAGAAAATAATTTTTCTTTATGAAAATAGTTCCTTAGTTTTGTTTCTCCAAAAGGAGAAGAAAATAGCGTGGGTTTGTTATATTTTCACTTACATATATTCAACCACTATCTGTCTTTTTTGTAATATCTTGAAATATACTAAATAATTGGTTAATTTTGAATTATCACTTAAAGTATATTAATTTAAACAAACAAATAAAAAATTAAAGTATTTTAGCACTTTTCTCATTTTTAAGTGAAAGAACTGCAGAAAGAAATGGGACTGACATTCATGCAAATTTGTACCCAATTTTGATTTTAATCTAAATTCTTTAAAATGTCCAAAGGAAAAATGCCAAAATAAGCTTCATTAAAAAAATGGGCGCGATCAGTTTTTCTAAAAGAAAAACAAGGTAATTCAAATTTTTTTTTGTTACAAAGATAATTTATTTTACTTTCAATTGAAAAAATAGAAGATTATCGAAATGATCTTATATATAATTATTGGTAAAATATTAAACATTCTTAATGTATTAGATATTTTGCATATACATTAAATCAAATGGAAGATACAACTTTTTCATTTATGGCTCATGTATTTGAAGAAAAGAAAAATATATTTACAAAAAAGGGCTGGGTATTTAAAATTATTCATCTTTTGGTTCATATTTAAGTATCGATTTCAAAACTTAAAGATTATTATTTTGCTTTAAGTTACTTATATTTTTAAAAGTAATTTTTTTTAACAATCGAATCGTAATTTCTATAAATTTTATCTACTCTTGCCGTTTAGTATGCTCAATAGCTTAGCTTTAATTTTGATAGTCTACATTTATAACGATAAATACTTCCTATTCTACAAAGTATTTCAAATCAAACTAATTAAAAATTCTTTGTTAAGTATTTTCCCTTTATATTTATAAAAAGCTTTTTGTACAGCAGATAGTTTAAAAATTATTTTTCGAACTTTTAAAATTGCTTACAAAACTAATTCAATTTTTGATAAATAAATTTTAAATAAATAGAATCTTGTTTTACGATTAGCGTATAAACTATCTGATCATGGTATTGAATCTGTTCGTACTCCAATGTTTGGTTGAATAGAGGAAAAGTAGTAAAGCAAGACAGTCGTATGAAGTGCCATCCTATTCAAATTTTGTATATATTAGCAAAATTAGAGCTTTAAATATTAATTAAAATTCTAAAACTACCAGTTTATAATATTTGTTTTCAAAATTCTTTAGCGTGAAATTTTATCTAAAAGAGCTACTACAGGAATTTTCCCCCCATCACTTCTCCGATAAGTTTTATCTCTTATTGCAAGGATGGTCGACTCTTTTGGCTCTAGGGTCGTTTTGAGTAAGTGGAAGATACCGGAGGGTCGAACTTTTTAAAAACAATTGCATTCATTAGTTAACTTTGCATCTTAGAAAAGGTATAAACTGTACCATTTAAAAATAAATTAATGTAAGTTAAATAAAATAGTAGCAGTTTTATTCTATTTTTTTACCGTGGTTATTTTACATCTATAGCTGCGCACACAAACACATTTAATTTTGGAATCAGTTTAATGAGACAAATGTTCCCTAACACTTTTTTTTTGCAATTTTTTTAAAGCAGGTGCGTGTTTGCTTGTTGAAACTCTTATCACTGCCTGCAAGTTGATGTCAATCAGCTTGCATGTACATTTACTCTTGTTGATATTCATGCAAAAATACTTCAATCACAAATAAATATTCACCCAAATATAGACAACTTTTTCTGTCTATTTGGTTTTCTGTCTTGGCCCACGGGACACTAGTTGCCCACCTCTGTCTTATTGTATTTTAAATTAATGAATAATATTTATGTGCTTGAACTTGGCTTTAAATCATATATTATTTTTTCATGAATGAATTCTTTCTATGTAAAGAATATAGAATAATAGATGCAATGTTTCAAAGTTGCAGTTAAATGCAGAATAGTTTTCAAAACATTTTGAAGTGACTTGAATGGCACTTTCATTTCATCAAATTATATACCCTCTAGCTCTGCTCAAATTCTATTTATATTTCCAACAAAAAAATCGTGGGTAAAATTAAATAACGGTATAACATGAAATAAAATTAGTCATTAACTTTGCCTAAGGAATTTAAAATCAACTTAATAGTACCCTCAAATTCTATTTTATATATCTGAGAATTATCCAACTTCTCTAACTCTTTCCTAAATTTATATATATATATATATATATATATATATATATACATATATATAAGTTCCAGGTCGTTCAATAAAGAGTTATTAATAATAAATTTGTAATTATACTTTTAAAATATTTACTTGTAGTGAAATGATGGCATTAGTACTTCAACAATAAATATACATTTCATGCTATGTATATTTCACAGCATTGTCTCTAGAATGGTTTTTAAATAAAATTAATGAAATTCTAAAATATAATTGCTGAATTTGCCATACAATAAATTTACGAAGATTCCGATTTGTTAATCTTGGCATTAAAACATCACTATAAAAAATATAATGCAGTTTAGTTTTATAATAAATCAGATTGGTTAAAAAAATTCAAAGGAGGCAAAATTAATGGCTTTCAATATTTCCATGTCTTTTTGTGTATTTGTGAGTTGAACAGTGTTTCAACTGGTGTCCTCAATGTCTTCAAGCTATACAACTGTTTAGAATACAATCTTTAAAATCGGCAAAAAAACATTCGAAGTTTTGATTCTATTCAATACTGTTCTACAGAATATTGGAAGTTGTTGTATGCAAAATTCAACCGGGCCTCAAATTTTTTAGGCAATATAACATGGAAGCTTGAAAAGTAAAATAATCAACTCGGGGAGTGCTAGTCATCTGACTGGGTTTCAAAGTCAGGAGATCCTTCATTAATAATTTTGGATAGTTTCTAGTTTGGTGTCAATTGAAATCAAACATCAGGCTTGCAAATTCATATGAGCAATCCTTTCCTAAAAAGAATTTCATTACATATCGGTTGAGCAGTCCACTTACTGATGGTGAACCATGTCTTAAATTATTAACAACGACAATTTACAAAAAGATGCGCAACACTTTTTACGGAAAAATGCAACTTATCGAGATCCCTCTATGAAAAACAGTGACAACGATTATTCGTAAGATCTTTCTTAATTTAACAGATATATAACTGTATATTATATTTCTGAAAATCATTCCTTGCTTGTAAAAATACATCTATGACTTTCTTTTAATGTTTAAATTGTTGGGAGACCCAGATTCGGGCTCTCCGTAAGATTGGCCTATTCCTGGTTTTACACAGGAAGATATATTCAATTTATTCAAAATTCAAACAGTGAAAATGAATGAACCTTAATGAAGAACAAATTATTGGAAAAGGAAATATTACTTTTCTTTATTTGAATACATCATTAATAATACTCGCATGAATAATGACAGGTTTAAACGTACTTTCTAAAGCATTTTAAATGTTAAAAACTGGAAGATTCCTTTCATATGAAAAAAAATTGGACAAAAATTTAACTTAAATTGAAAATGTAAAAAAATTACGTAGATTTAAAGGAAATATCTAATCCTAAACAGAATCTAATTATTACAAATTGCTTGCCCTGGTCATTTTTGTGCCATTTGTTACGGATATATATTCCCGTAGAAGTTACACAAATTATCTTTATGGATCCTAAGCTATATTAGCTTAGGATTACATATTGTGTAAAGTATCAAATGTAATGATAACATATTCAAGTAACATTTTTCTCAAAATAGTAAAGCGGGAATTTCCAAACCATAAATAAACGAATTATTAATTATCATTTCAAGAAGAAAAAATTACTCTGTAGTCATTTTGAACTAAATAAAAATGCATACCATTAAAACGTAAAATATTTCTGTTTTTTTATGTATTTATTTATCTCAACAAAACATAATGGCCAAGTATAGGAAAGTTGAATTCTGTTAATCCAAATACTTGCAAAAGCATAAATATAACTGGAGAGAGAGACGGCAGGTTCTAATTTAAGTACAAGCATTTAAGTAAGCTGAAAGTGTAATTAGTAAAATAGATGGATAAATTATCAAATGCAATAATACACCATAAAAAATTAAACAACTGTTCCGAATGCTCTTCCAACAGCTCATACGAAAAATTTGGCAAATTGAATCCCATATCTTAAGGCAATATACTTATTCAAAATGATTTTTTCCCAATTTTATTCAAACCTAAATTTTACCTAAGCGAAACTTAACTAATTAAATCTGAAGATATCTTATACAGACATGAGTTCTTATATTTATATCCCATAAACTCATGAAAAAATCGCCTCCCCCCGAAAAAAAAGAAGACAAACTCAGACCCAAATTTCTTTCTCAAAGTTGTGCAAAAATTGAAATCACAAATCTAAAGAAGCGATTGGGTTAGTTTTTAAGCAAATAACTTGTATTTTGAAAATCAAGGCAAACATCATTCCGTATAATTTGCTTAGAACGATACGATTTGAAAATATTCGCACTTTATTAATTTTAAAAGAAGACAAATGTGTGTTAAAAATGTGTGATAGAAGTTATATTTATAATTAGTTATATTGAATATTTCCCTCAAACAGATTAATCGAAGACATTAAAATTAGCCCTTTTACTTTAATTTGTCATGCTGTTAGAAAAGGCAATAATTACGTGAATACGTTTCAATAGACGCAGTGTAGGCAAAACTGGCTCTTGCGCCGTAAAACTGCACACTCACTCAAGCGATATGTTTCAAGTTAAATATCCCTTCTACACAGTGATGTACAGAGGTTACTTTCATGGGGGGGAATGTTTTAAAAGAACTGGATGTAATATTAATGCCAAAAATTAAAAATCTGTTGGTCTAAGGGAAGAGTTAGAACCCCAAAACCACAACCCCGTGTGTGTGTGTGTGTGTGTGTGTGTGTTGTGTGTGTGTGTGTGTGTGTGTGTGTGTGTGTGTGTGTGCGCGCGTGCGCCTCTACTTCTACATGAGCTATTCTCTAAAAAAAGTCGAGAAATAAAACCTATATTTCTACTAGTTTACATTAACTTAAATTAGGAACATTTCACTTAAATAGTATTTATTGGCTAACATTTCACTTCAATCGGTTTTAATAAAAAAAATTCAAAAAGCTTTGAATTGAAGGTTTATGTATTATGTAGTTTGCAGATAAATTAAGGATTAACTTTGACGAATGATGATCACGTAATGAGAGAAATTTATTACAATCTCGTGAAGTGATAGTAATTGGTGACACATAATACAGAAGATGAAGTAGGTACAAAATGTTTTGTAAAATGTATTTTGGTTTTAATATTTCTTTGTTCTAATTTAAAAATCACACATAATTTGACGAAATGAAAATTATTTCGAGAATCAAAATGCTTATATTTTTCTCAGCTTTTTTTATTATTCATGAAATATAAAAATCTGAATAATGAGTCACAAACTCAAACAACAAGTTGAAGAGTTTAAAGTTATTTAATGTCGTTTCTTGCTTTGATCAGTTGCGAGGAGATTTATTTCGTTCCGCTTTTATAGAGACGAATTTCAATGAAATTAGCCTTTATTCATTCTCATAGTAAGTTTAAACTTTTCACAAAAAATAATCATTTTATATGCCAAAATGTCCAGCACATTTTTGTTAACTAAGAAGTATTGAAAAATGCAAACTCACGTTTAAATTTTAATCCATAAATATTCCTAATCACGCAATTGAGATATTTGAATTTAAAATTGACAGTTTAACAACCACAAATGTATTCCAAATTAAATGTGACTCTCGGTAAAGGAATAGCATGAAATTTACAAGCATTAATCCAACGAATAACAAACTAGTTTTAGAAACTATTTTTTTTAAATATGCGAGTATAGTGATAAAATATTTCAATAAAAAATAAATATTACTTTTCAACTTGAAAAATTCATAGTTGCTTGTATTTTTTAATATTTTTATAGTGATTTTAGGACATCAAGTTTTAAGAAGCTTTTCGAAAATAAAACATTAGTAGAGAAAAATCGAAATTATGTCATTTATATCTCAAGGAAGTGAGTGGATGTAAAATTTTAAAAATAATAACGTGGAATGGTGGAATGACTTGTTAAACAAAAATAGAAATATATATACCGAAGAAATTGTTTACGAAGATTTTATGAAATTCTCTTACATTTTCGAATACGTTTGTATTTGTTGAGAGCTCATTTTGTGACTTTGCTTACGTAATATAAAACAAAAAGAAAAGTTTATATAAAACTCTCAAAACACAAAGACTATCCATGTGATTATCTCTCCCATTGTCGGGATTATGTTTAAATTTTGACGAGAAACGTAACAATAGTAACAAAAATTAAAAAAAATAAAACTAAAGTTGATAATTTTAGTATAGCAAATTTTTAGCATATATAACTTACTTTCAGAAACTTTACCTACGTATATTTATCAAATTCACTCGAAAAATATGACCTACGTGTTCAATACCTTCAATATTTTCACATAAAATTTCTTTTCCTCAAATTTATGGCGAAAAACTGATGAGTGTTTTTCAAAACTATAGCTTAAAATAGTAAAAGTAATAATACACGAAGTAGTGGTCGATCATCAAAAAACCTTTGTAGAGCTTTCACTTTATGATGTTTATTGAGTAAATCAAGCTAAAAACATAGTTTTTACATTTATAAGGGTTTTTTATGATCTTTTACGTTAAAATTGTACTCACAGCTGTCAGATTGAACACAGTAAAGTTAAATGTTTTTCAGATTCTTAGAAAAGATATTCGCAGGGCAGGTCTGAAAAGTTACCCAATCGAAATGAGATTGATCATTATAAAATCTTCATATGAGGAGTCTACCTCCGACTTTAAATTTAACTTGTCTGTTAGCGCTAAAAAATGACCCCTTTCATAATATTTGTTCACTTATTTAATACATAATTATTTCTTATTTCACTTAGTGTTTTTCTTTTAATATCTGTCACCATCTCTCTCAGAACACTCTAATTTCTATCGATAAATTTACTTTCAGAATTTAACTTGTATTTGATATAACTGAGTTTTTTTTAAAGAAAATTGTATTTTAAACATTGATTTCAAGTCACCTCTCTTAAAGTTAAATTTTTTTTCACTGTGACAGATAGAAAAGAGCATACTTTTAAGATTTTAAAGCAAGTATTCAACAACAAACTTGCCTTCAGTTTTAAAATACGTAAACGTAATCAATTCTCTTTAATCAAACTTTTCAATTTGTTCTATTTTTAATGTGTTTTTAGGATTAATTCGGTTTATAAAACTTTTTATAACTACGTGAGTTACCTAAAAGCACTGTAATTTCTCACTATAAAGAAAACAAAACGCTTATGTTCTTTTTCTTTATTATTATTCTGTCTTTTTTAAGCTTGATACCTTAAATTTGTAAACTTTCCGTATGACAGCTTTAAAGAAATGATAAACCCTCCTTGATCGTGAATATTCTCTAATATGTTAAGAGAGGAGAATATTGTTGTCCTTTTAAATGAATTGTCCTTTCTAATTCATAACCTTTTTTTTAAAAGAGCTACTCTTTAACTTAATTTGTTTGAAACTCACATTTTAAAATTATAACAGCCAAATGAAAAAAAAAACTGTATATAATTAACCTTTTTTAAAAACATGTAATACATACAAATATGTGAAGCTAAACATTTAAAAAAAACTTGTAAGCGCAAACATTTTTACAGGTTTGCTCATTCAAAAAGAAAATCAAATATTTCAGTAAAAAACAATTTACATTTAAAATTTACTGCATTTCAAGTATTTTTTACGTGATGTTGATCATTTTTTTTTTGTTATTTCAATGTATATAAAAAATATTTGGCTATTTGTCGAGTGGAAGCATGTAATGCTTTTACTTTGAAATATTATCAAAATCGTCCAAATAAAGTATTTGGATATATAAATTACCCATACTTTAAAAATGACATATTATTGTCATACATACATTTTATTAAAACATACAATAATTTTTCAATTGCTATCTTTTAATTTTGATTACGGTATAATCCGGCGTATAACGAGCACATTTAATATAAAAAATAAGATCGAAATTTACTCGTGGGCGTTATGCGCCGGGTATAAAAATGATAGCCTTAAAAATATGAGCATAAGAAAACCGTTAGACTTCTACATAGATCGAAATACTGTTAATTTAAAATAAATAACATACCCAATGAGCTTAAAGAGCTGTAGTTCTAGAAGTATATTATTTTTCAAAAAACCTGGGATAATAATTCGAATAAATGTTTTCAAAATATAAGACCATTGCACTCGTACATTTCTGGTTTTTTTCGTTAAAAAGGGAGTGCCCGTTATACAAAGAATGTACCTTAAAATTTAAAAATGTAGTTTGAAAGTACAGGGGTGCGTTATTGCGTTATACGCCGAAATATGTGATATTTTTACTTTATTTAACTATGTAGAATACATAAATTTAAAAAAATGAACACATTACCATAAGAAAAGAGCAAGTGAGTTGAGGTTAGTGAGAGGTTAGGTGAGTTGCTTGATTTTTTGATATAATAGTAGAGAAGAATAGAAGAGCAAATTTCCGCGGAAAGGAGGGCGAAAGTGTTCCCTCTCTTTCAGCGAACATATAATTAATTTATTCCGTATTTCTAAATATGTGTTAGTGCTTCTGAAATGAAACTTTTACCAATCAGTCATTTTTGGATTTGTAAAGAATAAATTTCTGAGTAAATGTGTAACCTCTTTAAGACTATTTCAGAAAAATTAAGGATGGTATTTTAGATTAAATTTATCACGAGGAGAGTTTCACCAAAAAAGTATATTCATATTAAATACTTACAGAATAATTTCATCCCCTCGCAAGACATTAAAAAGGAAAAACAAATTCTCTTCTACAAAATTGTTTACATTATTAAAATTTTAAATTGCTACCGCGTCCACTGAGGGCTATTAGTGAATAATGCTGAAGAATACAGTGAAACAGTTTAATTATTAATTTATCCTTAATAGTTAGCTCCTTGTAGCGTTTGTAGAACTTCCTTCCCACGCTTCTCTTCAGTAATTGAAAAAGTAATGATGTAAAAACAATACATAAAGGTGTTTATGTTTTCAAAACAACTTAAGATTTTAAACAACATTTTTCAATTAGGCTTTACACTTTCGATCCTCTCGGTCCATTGTACCAGATTAATATTCAATTATCTCAAAGTAATTGCTTTCTCGGATTTAGTTTCCATTTAGAAATGTGACAATTTCGGACAGAGAGAACTGAAGCTATTTTTTCCAAAGTCTGTTATTTTAACATTAAGTGAGAAGGCGGATTTTGTTTTCGTAGATTTTTTTTGTAATTGATTTCCGAGTTTCCAGGCCACTATTAGATATCTTTTTTTTAATCATACAGTGATTTTAATCTATTCTAAATATAAAATATGCTTAATACTCTGAAAAAACAAACATTGGCCTAACCAAAGGCGCCAAGCGGTGAAAGAGAAATTTTGTGTCTCAAGATTGAAAGTTTTATATTTTCTTACGTCGTGTAAACGCCAGCTGATGTTGGCAAGGGAAAAAATTAATCCCTTTTCCGTTCGTCAGATTTTTCGCATTAGCCTACGCTTGTAGTATTGCTTTAAGGATTAAGTAAAATTACATTAAAGTTTCCGCCTTTTAACGTGCCATTATGGGGGAATCGCTTACAGTTGGTTTGAAAAACATTCGGTGCCTATTTAAGCACAAAAAAAAAAAATGCGCCATTTTGAAAGTATAGGCAGTATCATATTTGCCACCGCAACGAAAGGACAGACCATAATTTAAGGTAAAGAGATTTCATATCTTTCAAACAATTTTTACTTTCAATCTAATGAAGAAATGTGAACAGCTATTAAGAATTTTAACATAGCTAAATTCTTTCATTTTATTCTGAAAAAGTACTAACTTTAATTGTTTGGAATTCTACATTTCTGACGAAAGAAATGAATTTCTGTTAAATAAACCGTTGTAAAATGATTTAAATAATGGCATCATTAGAAATTATTCCGTGCTATGCTTTTTATTCAAATATACTCCCCCCCCCCCTTAAAGTAAAATACTTTAACAGACAACCTCTTTTCTTCTTAGTAAGTTATCTAACCTACGTCTGTGCTCAACTACTGTGTTTAATGTTCATCATGTTGTTTTCTACCAGTTCTATATGACAATAATGAAGGTGATTTTATTATATTTCATTTCGATTAATTCTCTTCTTATATCTTTCATTTGGGCAATATTTTTATTTTGCTTCTATGATACCAATTAAAAAGGAACATATATTTCTCAATTTTTTATTACTATAATTAGAGTTCTGAAATAGCTTTAAAATTCATGAATTAGAAAATATTCCTTTCGAAATACTTTAAAATTTCCCCATGCACACATCTTCCAGATATACTAGTAGTTTACATGTATTTTTGAATAGAATATTTAATTAATAACTAAAATTACAGTTTATTGCGTTTAGATTTTACAGTGTAAAATATTAAACATTTCAACTAATTATCCTTCATGGTTTCCCAAACTTACAATCTCTTCTGTATTCTTATGAAATAGATTGACTTATAACTTGTAAACAGGTTGGAAGGATAAGTTGAGAATATACAACTGAGAATATGTGCTGTAGAATTTTTTTTTTCAGAAGTTCCAACATAAAATGAGTGGTTTTATCAAAAGAAAGGCAATTCAAAATCAGTAAAAGTAAATTAGTATCATAACGTTTGTTACACTTTAAAATCAAAGGGTTATTTTAAATGTAAGTTTAACAGAGAGTGCATGCGTATGTATTAAGTAGTATAAAAAAGCTTCTGTATTTACTCCAGACAGAATGAAGATATGATGGAAAAGAATTACTATTTTAATTAGCTCAGAGAAAGAAATTATTAACGGTAAAGTTCATCATTTCAAAATCTTGTATTAAAAATCTTTCAACTTATCCTTCAATTAAAAGAAACCTTTCAAAAGAAAGCAATATTGGAACGTTGTCAATAATGCTTTTTATTTTCAAATATTGCCATGAAAAATGTATGGCGTTCTTTAGATTTTAAAAATTAGTTTATTTGAAGGAAGCCACCCTAATGCGTGAAGTCTTACATTTTTCTTTGCTCATAGATAAGTAATTAAATCTCTAAAAGAGTTGATTTCTTAGAAGATCAATAAAAGGCTATACACAGAGAATATTTGAAGACAAAATTGCGTTTGAATTAGAATACCAAAGCATTTACAGAAACTAAAATTTAAAAAAATCTATCGTTAAGAAACTAAAGAGTAAAGCAGTTTCAACATCTTATTATAGTCAAGTTTTCAGTTAGAGAGAAAAAAATATAAAAATATTTGTAATATGCACTTAAGGCAAATATTATAATTTTTTTATATTTTTTTATTTTTCATTGTAATTTTCAGTATAGTATTTTTAAAATAGCCATAAATCATAAGGAGTTCAGCCAAGTCTTATTAACAGAATTATGTTGCAAAAATAACTTAAAATGAAAACGCAGTTTTTTAGAGAAACTTTTACCAAAATTTAAGACAGATTAATTAGTATGTTAAGTATTTGAAAATGTTAAGAAATAAGAATTAACTAACGTAGACTTACTTTTTATCACTAGAAGTACACATATTATTTATTATTCGCGCTTCTTTTATTTTAATATTTTGATTGCCTCACTTAGAGATTTCTGATCAGTTTAAAATTTTACGAGCAATGACTCAGAAATGAAAATGATTTTAACGCTTATAAAAATGTAAGGAAAAGTCTTTTTATATTGTATGATTGGATTACTTATATTCATTCATCGAGAAACAGAGAACCAGTTTGGCGGGAAGTTGCGACAAGCGCAGCGGCAAGAATCGGCTAGGTACGCGGCATCAATCGGTAAAGTTACGAACAAGGCGCAGAACAATGGAGAAACTGACGCATGAATACGTTGGAAGAGTATAGGATTAGAATATTCTGTGTGTGCTTTTCTCAACTCTTTCAATTTAATTAACTCTTTCAATGCTGAATTATTTTTTCAGAAAAAAAATGAGATTATTTAATTTTTGAATTACAAAAGACTTCAAATTTATTCCAATGATTTTTCATTCTAAAAGAAATATTCACACACACACATCATCATCATCATATATATTCCTTCTAAACTCTATACTGATAATGTAATCAATATAAATCATCGAACCATTCATTCTAAAAAAATATGCATCGTATTCCTTCTAAGCGTTATGTTAAATCAGACAATAAATCATTGAATCAATCATTCTAAAAATAATTGTTAGAATTTTATAATAGTTTTATAAAATTTTTACATTTCATTCAAAATTATCTAATATACTTTAAGTTTTATTACCACTTCATTTAATGTTTCATAAGTAATCTTCACTTCTGAGTAATCTTCCTGAATTATTGAGAAGGTTTTTGCAACATATTTTGAAATTTATAAGAACACTGAAAATAAATGCATTTTCTTTCATTATCCATTTAAAAATAATGATGAAGGGAAAATGGTTAACGGTTACAAAATCACAAATCTGTCAGAATTTTTTTATGGATATAATTAAAAGGGATAAATATATTTTAGGAATGAGGAAAATTGAAAATGTTAACGTATTAAAATATCCAGATAAAAATTAGAAAAAGTATAAGTGCATGTTAAAACTTACTCAAATTTATCTGTCTAAAATAATTACCTTTGACATTGAAAGTTATGTAATAAAGGTTTTCTGTCTAAATATTTTCAAAATTAGAGCTCTTTAAGAGAAAAGAGCTCAAAGAGCTCTTTAATAAAAATAGTATACCCTTGCAAAAGGAATATTTTTACTTTTTACTTTTACGTTTACTTTTACTTTACTTTTTCTTATTACTTTTTACTTATTACTTGTACTTTTTTCTTATTTTTCCTCTTAGAAAGCATCAAATAGAATCAAACATGTGAATGAAAAAAATATGGGTATTATAAAAGCGATGCAAAGTTTGAAGATAATAATATCTAAGCATTATATATATATATATATCAATTATGTAATAGAATATTCAAAGTTATTATACTTTATGGGCATTTTCATAACAAAATATTTCTCCAAAACAAATTACTGAACGAAAAAAAAAATCATTCCATGCTTAGTATTTCTTATGCAATGCATCACTCAATATCTCTTTTTTTAGAAAAGAATATTAAAAAAATATTTTATGTACTCCAGATGAAAATAAAACTCGATGCCCATGACATTAGTAGATAGTTGTATATAAAAACATAATTTTTATAAATTTCTTTACTGAAAACTGAATTATTATTTAAGTTGTTGATATGTCTTTTTCATAAATTTATTCAATAATCTCAAATATAAGTGTTAGCGAGGTAAAACGATGGGTGATCGTTTTCGTTTTAGAATCTTAATGATGGGTCATAAATTTGGTGGCCTACTTTTGTTCCCGACCTCTCTTCATTTGCCAATTCTGGACCTCAATAAAACGAGAAGAGAAGGCAACAAATGATTCATCGAGCCTTTCGTATGCTCAGAAATTTGTCAGATATGATTGATGACCATCGGAATGACCTCCTGCATTCCCAGTGACACTTTTCTCGCCGCTCATACATCACTAAATGTTTAAATTTTACGAGTTGGGATTTCACAGTATAGGTGACGCCAAGAAATAAAAAACAAGTGTAAAGAAAAACTTCAAAACTATTTGTAGGAATTCCCTTTAGTAGAGAAAATTTGCAAGCCACATAAATGTCAATAAGCGTATTAGTATTATGAAATGATCTCTCGAAATTTCTTTAAAAAAAATACTAACAAAAAGCATACTAAAAAATATGACGCGTCATCCTTTTTTACTTATAGATAAATGCAAATATTTCCAGTCTGTATGAACGAGAGAATGGGCTTCTTAAATTTATACTCTAATTCTTTAACTTTTTTTTATACTATCAAGAACATAACTTGACTTAGGATTATTTTAAACTTAGTAAACATAATGCTAAGAAATGTGTTTTATATACGGTGGACCATTAAAACTAATTTATTAAATTGTTAGCTTAATTAACTGAAATTAGAATCAATATAGTAAATGATTATTTATTTCAAAATTTAAATACATATTTTTTAAAAAATATTATAAACTGATTTTTTTTTAAATTAATTTTTTAAACTATTTTTAAAAATGCTCCTTGCGAATTAGTTTTTAAGATATGTACATAATTTTTGTTTTAAATATTTATGAACTATAACACACAAAATACATCTGTGCATAAATTTTAAATTCAGAGTAAAATTTGGTGAAAAAATGTTACATTTTCTTTACTTTATGAAATATTTCACCAATTATCACACATTCAAGGCATTCAAAACAAAACAAAAAAATATGATCCGTTAAATATTTTAGAAAACTAGTGCACAAATTTGTGAATTATTTCATCTTTCATAAGTTGTGAAAATTTCAAAAAGATATGACGTAATATGAAACGCTAGGAGCATTTTACGTAACAATGAAAGGGGACAATTTACGAACTAAGATAAGTACATTTTAAACATTTTATTTTTGTAAAATGAAAAAAAAAATAACTCAGTAATTATTAATCAAAGTGACAAAATTCTTTGACAAAATTATTCAATGAAATATAAGGAATATTATAAGTATAAAAAAACAAAATCGCAATTTTAACCAAAATTTGATGTGAAGATCCACCATCCCCTTAATGAAAGCGAAACTAAAATGTGAACTAAGGTTAAATAATGCTTACATATTATATTAAATATGGAAATATTTAACAATAAACAAAAAATATTTAAAAAATAATTTTTTCTTATATCATACAACACTCTTTTCATGGATTTATGCCTCAATTAAAGAAATATGAGTTTATTTATTTAATGCTTAGTAACGTCGCACTATACAAAGTAAAACGAGGGCATTCGACAACAAACATTGCAATTTTAAGCCAAAGAGAATACCACACTTCTCTATACTTCCACACCACACCAACGTGATGACGTTGAGTCTTCCATCTATGACGGGATTTTTATCCAGGGACTTGAATCCACGATTTGACAGTTGCAACACCGTCCACCAGCTCGTGATCATGACCATAGGGCATAAGAACTACATGTGTGTGTGTGGTATTAGAGATATAAATTATAAGGCACAACACACAGAATTTCATTGATAAGATTACGCTTGAAACAAACTTTTCATGAAACATTTATTAACTTATTGCTCATTTTCATAGTTTTAAAATTTCATTACTCAGCGGAAATTAGGAGAAATTATTTTTAATTTAAAATAGTGTTGAAAATGGAAGATTTTTTTTGTGCAGTACATTAGTTATAATTAATTTTTCAATCTGCAGAAATAAATAATATCTTTTGCAATTTAATTTCATTGAGACTTTCGAAGAAATTAAATGCAATTTAGTGATCACAATTAGATTTGTTAACATTGAATTCAGTTTATATTGAAGAAATTATGTAACTCGTAAAAGTCGAATCGGTGTATAATATCATGTCCGATTAATCATGTCAAATAGTGTTTATAAGATGTCATAGATTTGCATCTTTCTCACGCTTGAACGACCTAATGAATATTCATAAAAGCTTATAAGACGACAGAATTAATAGAGCATATTTGACAAACATAAAACTAATGATGCTTCTTATTGATAAAATCAAAAAGTTAATAAAACATTGACATTTATTATTGAATTCTTAAATCATCGCTTTCCAACATAAAGTAGTTAAGTAATTTTACATTCTAAGTAATTATATTCTTTAGCTGTTTAGTTGGGATAAGAATAACTTAAATTTAACGTTTCAGATTTTTCTATTTTTTATATTAAAACCGTGAAATAATTTTTCACGTTTAAGAAAGATTAAAGAAATTGAAAAGATATATATTTTTAAATCCATTTAAGATTCTTTTGGTTATTAAAAATCCTTTTCAAGCAGGTTTTCAGAAATTCATGTTTAAGATATTTGACTCTTTTACCATTATCTGTTCTAAAAAACAGTAATTTAATGTTGCCAGATCTGAAAACGGAATCTATAGTTACTTGGATTCTATGAATGAATTTTAAAAAAATTCACTGATATATTAACATTTTTGTTTTATAAAGGGGTTCATGGACACTATAATTTGGGAACCACTGGATGCACAGAAATAGTCAGCTAGAAGCATTCAAACGCAAATCTAAGTCTATGTTTTTTAACGCCGCATTCCATAGCTACACGAGATTGCTGGCAACGCGGGTATCTTAATTTTAAACCACAGTCAAGTGACGAGGACACCTGATCTAGCACCCTATTCACAAAATTTCCACACCATGTCTCTGTGAGAAATTTGAGCCTGGACGGATTTAATGTACATCAGTCTCTCTATTCGGCAAGTTTTTATATGACATTAGACTCGACATATACACGAGTTCGCGATTAGAACCCCTTGATCACTACACAGTCCATCCATTTCTCTGAAAAAATTACCGCATTAATACTTTTTTATAAAATATTTTACTATGAAAGCTCCATGCAACTTCATAAGAGGTCTTTTTTCCTTGTTTTATAGATCAAAATATGGAGGGATTACCTCTTCTCCGAGATGTTACTCGGATGATCCTCGACTCCGACATCATCGAGGACCCCAAGATAGTGGTTGCTAAGCATAAAGTTACTGAATTTAGACATCCCAAAGAACTGGAGGTAAGCTATTTCTTTCATGTTGTTTTGTGTGAATTCTGTATCCTATCAGTTATGATTTTTAGTCTTTCCAACCAACAACACAATATTACTTCCGCCTCTTAATGACTTTTTCATAAATATGAGGCTTGTGAGAAGACCTCCAAATAAGGATTTTTTTTTTAAATGTTATTATTTCACTTTAGCTTCTTATTTTTTTCAATAATTTTTTTAACTGATAAGTGTAAATTATTCATTCGGGGAAAAAATAGTTATTAGATCTTTTTACTTGTTTTTTTTATAATTGTACATTTACTGTATAATCAGTCGAATTTGGTTATACGATTTTTTTATTACTGCTTTCACTTAACAACTTTTATTAAAATGAGTAATTATTTCATTTACAGTTTATTCAATTTAATGTTTTACTGCGGAATAAGTAATATAGAGCTGGTCTCGTAACATTTTTACCTTGCTAATAAACAATATTTGCTCTCATATTGTTGAGTTATATTTGTATTTATGTTAACTTTAACATAAATGATTGACTACTTGCTTATTAGTGTCGCTTTTCAAAGCTATGCGAGAGCCATCGGCGACGGAGCTCGTAATTTTAAACACAGTCAAGTGATGAAGAAGACACCTTGAGCTGCCACCCCATTCTCCAAACTTCCACACCATTTTAGCCTCGACAGGTTTAACAGTATTGGCTTCCCTACACGGCGAGTATTTAATGATAATAAAACTCGTATCAATGACTCGACCGAAAAAACGCCATCCACGATTGTGAAATCATTGCCATTTTTGATTACCACGGCCATTAATTTTAAACGTAAAATAATAATACATTGACCCAAAAATTTTATTATTTTCTAATTATATAATTTATTTAAATGAAAAGGACATGCATATCTTGATCGTTTATCATTATGAGCTCTAACTAGTCTTCGTGAGTTAAGGTATGGAATGGTCATAGGCGAAAGCTCGCAGCCAAAGAGCTCTGGCGCTAAGCAGAGACGTCTTAAGACTTCTTGAGAACCTTGGCCAATACACAAAAGTAGACCCTGGGCTCCTGCACAAATGCAGACCCCACCTACGACCCTTAAAAGTAGACAGTACATATCATACGTTGTCAAATACTCGTACAACAAATAACCCGAAACAAATAAACGTGGATGACTTACAATGACACAAACCAGCTCCACCGACTGTCTTCTTTCAACTGAATGAGTAATGATGGAGTTTGGTGGTTGACCAAAACCTGTACTTGAACGACGATCATTACATGTAGCCAGTTAACATATCGCCCAAAATTTCCAGTGTTTCGGAGAATGCAACCGGAAATAACGTTTGTAACCGCTGAAATTATGGGAATTCTGATCTTATTAAGGCTGAGTCAAGAACAAGACGAAGCCCTGGCCCGGACCCAGTTGGCTCATGACATAAGATGTCACTGGCGCTACGAAGCACGCTTCTCAGAATTCACGGTGTGAAAAATGTGACTCTACTAAAGGCACATCATGTAGTAGGCATCACATACTTAATCTTTTGGAAATTAAAAGTCCTCACGTTAGAGTGAAGTGATTGTAGATAAGTGAGGTGCCAACTTTTGTGTAAAACTCGTAATCTGACCATGACCGAAAATTATGAAACATATTTGCTGTTAGCGCACCTTTGAGTAGACCAGAAGTAGGCAGCCAGTAACGTTTAATAAGCAAATTGATTTCTATCTTAAACAAAAGCAAATTTTAGAATTAATAAATGAGAGAATCAATTTAAGAAAGGCAAGAGAGAAAAGTAACCGCTCAAAATATTTTTAATTAATCCGGAAGGAAAAAAGTTTCTGAGGGATATGATACAGCTAAGTCTATTTAAATATAAAGTTAGTTTTGAACTTAAGAAATCAGTTAAGAGAACTATGCTTAGAATAAACCAAATCAAAGTACTTTAAAAAAAGATGACAGAACAATTCATACATATTCTAATATTCAATTAAATCTCGATGTAAACTGAAAGACATTTTTCGCAAATGTATTTATCCTACCGCGAACTATCTGCTTCTTGTGAATTGCAAATTTTACTAACTATGATGAATTAAAAATGTCTGAAACATAGACAAATTAATACGTTCGAACAGAAAAGTCAGAATTCACAAGCAAAACAAAATTAGGTTATTATAATTTTTAATGACCCCTCGCATACACATGAACTATCTCAAAAATCTACATATAAAAGAAATATATGGAGCAAAACATTTATCATTTAATTATTAATTTACAAATGTTTACTTAAGTAAAATCATGAGCTATATAAACAGTGATGGTCTAAGTGAAGGTTCACTTCGCCTATTTTATCAACAACAAAAAATGGTGGGGTTAAAATTCTTTATTCTTTATCAAAACGGTACTATTTATATAATTTTTAGAATATTATAAGGATTTCAACAAAATTTAACATTCAAATTCATATTAATGAACTCAAAAATAAGTAGAACTTTTCAACCCATCAAAAGTAAGGACAACAGTTAAAGAATAGTGACTGAAATATCAGACTGAATTGTAAATCAGTACTTTTTGGCATATCTTTTCTGAAATCAGCTTTGAGCCTATTTGGTAAGGAATTCACAAATGTTTCCATTGTTCGAGAAAATTTTCTATCCCGCTCTTCTAGGAGAAGCTTTTTCAAATAGTCCACGTTCAGCACATCGTGTTTTTTTAATCTGTGTTGTCGAATTCTTTCCATAAACTCTAGATAGGGCTCAAGTAAGGTGGTTGAGCTGGAAGTCTAAGTTTGCGGCGTATGATAGAGCAACCACAGACGTACATAGAATGCCGTATATATTGGATCATTGGTGATAGAAGTTTTTGAATAAATGAAATTTGGGCGAGAACTATGTTGTGTGAAGATAAATTTAAGTATATTCAAGTAAAAAAAACATGCTTGTCTATTGTGCCTTGAATGAACTGGAGTTTTTGGACTCCAGCAGTTGACCTATAGTCTCATATCATCCCACTTATATCCCCTTGTTTTCTTGTTGCTTGAACATTCTTTCCTCGTACCTCAGAGAGAGTTTTTGGTTATTTTCAGATTACATTCCTTCTATTGCAACGAAACAGGTTGAATTAACTTTCATTGAAAAACAATAAATTCGGTCAAAATGTGCTAGCTTTATTCAAGTGTTCCCTTGCAAAACTAACACTTCTCCTTCGAATAATTTTGCTAATACATCGTTATCTACTCTCAAATCGTAACCAGCTCAATGAAGAATTCAGGGAATAGTTTTAGGGGAGGAGGGATTATTTTGCAAAAGTCTCCTTCCAGTGCTGTGGGGTTTTTTTAGATCACGATTCTTACTTCATATCAATCCCTGTTCACTATTTCACGAATTTCTTTCAGTGATTATATAAAGGAATGGTTATTTTTCTTTCTTCAATCGTAGTCTTCACATAGTTTTATTCGTATTCCAAAATTTCGATGAACTAAACAGAAATAGCGAAGTTCTCAGCATTGCTGAGATATATCAAACTGTTACCTGTATCTTATCATCGATTGATAGCACAAAGCGACGCAATATATCTTTGTGCTATCAATCAGGGATAAAACTTAAGTATTCAAAGTTAACGCATAAACGCATGCTTTGCATAAAACTTATCACTGCGTTTTCCTTTTTGTCCTTCAATTATGATAGATTCAAAAATTGTACTTTTTTTCAATTTATTACTATTTGAATTTAATATTTTTGTAGTTATCTTTACAATACTCCGAAGATTATAAAAGTATTATCTATTTTGATAAAAATAACGAATAATAGAATCCCTTGCCATTTCTTAAGAAAATACAAAGGGGGTTTTCCCTTATGTCTGTTACTGTAAGGGATTCAATATAAATGTCTCGATTATTCAGGGCCACACACTTACTGAAGGGAAACACGAGTGAGTGTAATTTATATTAAATGTAAATTAAGTTTCAATGTTACTCAGATTCTTGGAATCATATAATTAAAAATAAAATGAAACATCATAATGAGTTAAATAATACTTGGTCTAAGGGAAAAAACAATCGTATCTTTTTTCGAATTTAAGCAAAAGTAAATTATGAAAATATATTCTAAGATCCTTTGGAAAAAACTATGCTTAAAAACTATGCAAATGTTAGCTAAGTTTTAAATAAAATATAAAAATTCTCACAAAAAGTACTTAAATTAGTTACTAAAAGGATAAACAGGGTCCACCTGGATTCTGTGGAAGTTTAAAAAGTGTTTATAGTATTTCAAGCCTACTGGGAATTTTATAACAATTTTTTCTGCTTTAAAATTTTATTTCATTTTTAAGGAGTGTAATTATAAGATAATAATATATGTTTTAATATATATATATATATATACAGATATAATATAGATTTGCATAGGGAGGTATGATCTACGGATTTAAAGCAGAATGTAATTGTATAAGAAAATAAAACATAAATCTAATAAACTATTTTTTTCTAATGTTCTGTTCATATTCTTAAGCTGTTTTATTTAAGCTTTTGTGAACTTGTTAGATTTATGATTATATTATATGTGTAGTATAGAAAAACTGGTAAGGGGGGGGGTCAATGAGAATAAAATTGTTCGTTTAAAAGGGATTAATGTTGGGGAAAAAATTTTTAAGTTAGGAGCCCTTGTTATGCCAACAGTCTCTATATTTGAAAGGCTTTTCAACATTTGAATTTAAAACTTGTTAAGTTACAGATAATTTTAATTTTTAGAATTAATTGCACCGCAAAACGTTGTGAGTTGTCACCTAAAAAATAATTTCAAAATTTGCATTTGGTCATTAGGTTTTTGCCTCTTTTATGAATGATAGTTTAGAAAATGTAATTTAGAATTAGTTTTAGTTTTTAGTTTAGTAAATAAAATTAGAAGTTTATTCATTTGGGTATTTACTATCAAGTCTTTTCAGTCAAAATGTTATTTTAATAATTTTACAGCTTCGAGCTTTCAGATGAGAAATTAAAACCTCTCTTCTACTGTTTTTAAAGCACTACCAGATAAACTTTTTAAATGAATAAACTTGGGTCAATCTGATGAAAACGGAAGTTTGTCTCCGATTAATCAACAGCAGTCTCAAAGGAATTATAAAATGATTGGAACTCTTGTAGATTGCTTAAAATAATCGTGCATAAATTTTATATGGTAAATTCATATGATAATATAATCAGACAATTTTTTTTTATTTAACACTTGAATCTTTTTTTGCATGTCATAAGAACAGCTTTTGAAACGTTTGAAATTCCTAAAATTTGAACATCTAAATTCTGAATGTTTACTTATATGTACTATTTGTACTTATATAAAACTTTTTCAATTTTGGATTTATATATATTTGTGGTAAAATGATTTCAATATGTTAATCTAAATAATTAATTCCTTCGGTCTTTCAAACAGTTTTTTAGAGAGTTCTCCCACGATATATATATCCACATCATCAGATTATATTGAATTTTAGATAGTATTTATATATATTCTTCTAATAATTGCTCCTCTAACAACTTTACTTTACGCATTTCTTTCATTTATCTTAACTTTCTGTCATTTTTCTTTGATTTTAATATAATCTATCACAAAAAATGCTTAGAAGAAAAGAAATTTAACTCCGCATTAAGAAACTTATGAAAAACTAGTTCTAAATTAGAGAAACTGAGAAAGTGTCTGTGGGGGGGAGCTTTTAATGTGGCCGCATTAGCCAAGGGATCAAGGTCGTGGACGCTGTTGTTTCTGTCCTGTCGTGAGTTTATTACTAAAATCAAGGGCTGAAGTACTCTAAGCCTATTCAGGCTGAAAGTTCTTACATTGGCGAAGTCTGAATATTTGGAGAAGGGAGTGCTAATTCAAATGTCTTCCTCATCACTGGACCTAAATTCAATAGTATGGGATCCGTCATCAATATATCTCATGCAACTTCAGAATGAGACTCAATAAACGATAAAACCGATACTTTATTTATTTATTAGTTTTACGTTTCTTTTTTCCTTAAGTTTAAAAATAGCTATGAAATATATTTTACCTAAAAAATTTGATTTCTTAGACATTCTTTCTTGTGAAAAGTCATGGAAATTTATTTTTTTTTTATAGAAAATATTTGATTTACGGGTAGAAGATGAACCCGCAACTCACGAAGAAATGGTGAAATTTTGTCAAGATGTTCTGAAATACAGTGTTAAGACATGTAAGTCATTAAATATCCGTTTTAAGTCAAATTCCGTCTTTTTTAATTTTATATATTTGACACTTTTCAAGATTATTACGATTTTATATAATTTTTTCTTATAAAACAAATATTATATGTTTGAAATTTATGAGAGTGGAAATTTTTAACGCACAAATCAAATTTTTCATGAAAGTTAATGGTATTTAAAAAGATAAATAATAATGCAAAACTAGTGTAACCTCACAATAATCTATTTAGAACTTAAAAATAAGAAAAAACAAATTAAAATCTTAATTAGTGATTTAAGGGGAAAACTTTCTTTTCTTTACAGACATTTTTTTATCCTATTTGTTTCAAGTTAATTTTCTTCTAAAAGTTATTTTTCAAATTCCGTAATTATTTCTTAGACATTTATCATAATATTTTAATTTATTAATAATTTTCGAGATAATTGCGCACACGCAGCTTAAATATAAAGACCTTCTTCTAACAACAACTGCTTAATTTATCATTTAGTAAAAATCTCCGGAGCTTTAGGCCTTTTTTATTTTTAAAAAGTACGGATTTATATCAAGTACTTATGTTCATTTTTCTTAAAAAAATCTGAGGAAACTATATTTAAATTCTTCATAAGCTGGCTAGCATCTGAGATTGTGATTAAAATATTGTAACTGAATATCATCAAAGAACTATGCTTAAAATGTACAGAACTTTCAATGAGTACTCTCACCACTTACTGCCTTAGTATATAATAGTATTTATATGTATAAATTATGCCATGAATTTCAAGGTAAGTATATTCATATAAATAAAAAGACTAATATTAGGAAATAAATTAATACATTTCTCTGCGTTGAGTTAAGGAGGGAACTGACTTTTTCACCTTCCACCCCTTTGTTTCAAATTTGATTTTGCCGAGATAGAAATAGAAGCCAAATTCCCTTGGACCGGTGCGTTGAATAATCATTAAATCATGTTTTAGTTTACCGGAAATTCGTAAATTTCCTAACTTAGGTTGAATGTAACAAGGAAAGAGAAAAATGACATCGCATTCAGAATTCGTTTTGTGTCAAAACAATTCAATTATTACAAACCGGAAATTATTGCATTTGCTTCATTATGCTCACCTGGATAATCTGTATACACGCTTTCACAGTAGGAAAAACAAAACAAGCCAAGAAACAATTTATGGTTTAGCATACAAGTGAAGAGAAGAAATGATTGAGAGAGAGAGAGAGAGAGAGAGAGAGAGGCAAATAACAGAAGAATGCAATATATATAAAATTATTTTTAGTTTATTTTCTTTTGGATTCATATAATTTTGGGTGTCCGAAAAGTATGACTGCACTTTTAAAAATTAATTAAAAATAAACAGATTTACACTTACGATTCTTTACTTTCCAAGATTAACTTTTCTGTTCAATGAAATACAAACTAGATGGCACAACATCCCCGCTTTTCAACATTCTCGTTTCAAAATGATCTTCACCACAAAAAAAGCTCAAGTTGTAGCGTTGTTTATCGAATTTAAATCCACAGCACATGTACAGCGTAAATGGGGTACCACCACATTGGAGTTTGGTCGTAAGAAAAGGTTTCCCTAGCGAGATTGATGGAAAGAGGAAGTCCAATGGCATGATCACCCACATCTTCAGATATAACACTTTTAGAATTTTTCTTGTGGCGATACGTGAAAAACATTGTTAACGAATCTCTTGATAAATTGAAAAGTTGAATTATTGCGGCCATTCAGATAGTTGGTCTTGCAATGCTTCATAGAACGGTTAGAAATTTCGTATAGACTCGATGTGTTGCCCGAAACTAATGGTGCGGACATTTTTCTTCCCCACAAGAAAAGCTCAAGTTGTAGCGTTGTTTATCGAATTTAAATCTGCAACACATGTACAGCGTAAATGGGGTACCACCGCATTGGAGTTTGGACGTAAGAAAAGGTTTCCCTAGCGAGATTGATGAAAAGAGGAAGTCCAATAGCTTGGTCACCCACATCTTTGGATAAAACACTTTTAGAATTTTTCTTGTGGCGATACGTGAAAAACATTGTCAACCAATCTCTTGAATTGAAAAGTTGAATTATTGTGGAAATTCAGATAGTTGGTCTTGCAATGCTTCATAGAACGTAGTTAGAAATTTCGTATAGACTCGATGTGTTCCCCGAAACTAATGGTGTGGACATTGAAATCGTGCAATAAGGCATTGTAAAAATCTTTAATGTTTTCTTTATAAAAAATAAAAAAATAAAAACTTGTAAGTGAATATCTGTATTTATTAACTTATTTATTTAGTTTGTAATTAATATTTGAAAGTGTAGCCATACTTTTCGCCCACACGGTAGATGGATTCTGTAAGTGCCATATAGTAGAAAAACATGAATTCAATACTGGATAAATTAGTTTAAGCTTTGCAATAAAATATTGCAATTTTCAAACTCTCTAAGCAATTTAATTTCTTTACTGTTCTAACAAACGCATGAGTTTCAGTGCTATGAATAAAAATTACAATTATTAGATAGTATTTACGGAAATATTATTTAAAAAAATTATTTTTATAAAAACTGCAACATACATAATATTGTAATAACTTACTGTAATTCTAAATTAAAACTAAACAATAAGTAATAAATAAACAATTTATGGTTTATTTACATCGCATATATATTGCAAAACCATTCTTGGACATTTCCTTTTAGGTCACCCAATGTTTGTGAGCCGACTCTACCAAGGCGTTGATGGATACGGATTGGCAGGGGCTTGGCTTACTGAAGCTCTTAACACTAACCAGTAAGTATGAAATCATATTTCACCAGCAGCCAGAACACTATAAAATCCAAATCCAAATAAATTGGCAATTCTAGAATGTTCGAAGAAACGATGAATTCTGTTATTTGATCTAGTATGAAAAAATGTTTTTCAGAATACTCTTACATATAATTCTCAAATGCTAATTATTGTACGATAACACAGGTTTTTCTTATCCTAAAAATATATGCAAAATTATGAACAAAATCTATAGCTACAAGAATTCACATATTTAGTTCATATTATTCAGTATAATACATCAAACAATTATTGTATTCTTCAACTTAATGTATATTTTTACCTCCAATATATGAGACATCTATGGAATATATTACATGCATTAACATTATACGTAATTACAATAATTGCAATACAGAATTAGTTTGAAAAAAAAATTCTCGTGTAATCATTAACAAAATTAAAGGAATGCGGTAGTTGAGTGTTCATGGTCGCGAACAGGGGGATGACGTTATTATCTGAGAGCAGGGACGTCTTAAGGCATGGGTCAACTGAGCCCGGGCCCAGGGTCTCACCGTGAGTGGGGCCTCGTTTCGTTCTCAACTTTGTCTTAATAAGTTCATGATCCGAATAATTTTCCTGGTCAAATATTATTCCCGTACATATTCTCCGAAAAACAGGGAATTTCAAACTGCATGTCAACTGGCAAAAGTGGTAAGACAGCATTATTATGTGATGTCCGTTGTCCATGTCTAGGCCTAGTCCTAATACCATAAATAATCATTCAACTCATGTAGTCGAAATGCGGCCATCGGTCCAGCCAATATGGGCCTAGGTTTTTGAGATTGTGAGTCGTGCACATTTATTTGTTTCAAATTACCGTTTGAACGGTAATTTGAACAAACATGCTATTTACTGTCTACTTTTAAAGATCCCAGGTAGAGCCTACTTTTGCATAAGGACACAAGACCTCAAAAATTCTTAAGATTTCTCTGGGCCCAAGGCCTCAAAGAGTCTTAAGACGCCTCGGTCTGCGAGTCATGATTTCGTGAGTCCTGGTACCGCTAAAGATCCGTTGTGTAGAGAGACTGTGCACGTTAAATCTGCGAGGACTTGAAGCTCTCATGTTTTGACGGAGTATTGTGCAAAATAAAACATTTTTTTTTAAATTTACTCTTTATTTAAATAACTATTATTTAAACTTTTTTTGGCATGCGTAAATCTATTTCAGTTAAATAGTATGCAAGAAAAGTTAGAGTTGAAAAGTTAAAGAAAGCTTATATTGTGTTTCTCTTTTTCAGAACTACTTATGAAGTAGCTCCAGTTTTTGTTTTGTTGGAAAAGGCCTTACTTGATGCAATGATTCAGTTAGTAGGTTGGGAAGACGGAGAAGGAATATTTTGCCCAGGTGAACTTTAAATTCAAAATACTCTTTGTATATAATAAAATTTTCATTTATGAATCAAATACAGTCAAACCTCTATTTTATGAAACTCTAATTTGCGAATTTCTCTATTTTACGAACTTTTTCCTGGAATCAAGATCATTTTACGATTTTCTTCCTTAAATAACTTTCAAATAGCGAAATGCTTTTTCTATTTAACGGACTTTTTATCATGGATGATTTGATTTTTTCAACTATCCTTTTTTAATATATTTCTCACATCTCAAATTATTCTCTCTTTTAACACATTTTATGGTGCTCTATTACCTTGTACTGGTTGAACCATGTGCCTAAATCACCAAGAGATATAAAATTGCCATAATTCTGAGCATATGTCATTTTTTCAAACAAAAAACTCGAACAGATTAATAGACTTTATAAGTAATTAAATTTAAGATCGCATGTGTGATAATGTGTGCTTTAAATTACTGGTTATAAAATAACATACGTTTAAAATTAATTGTAGGCTTTAAATTAGAAATTGTCAATAAAAATAATTAATTTTAACATAAAATATTTTTTTTAAAGTTGAAAGTACAACGTATTCCTGGAAAATGTTTTTTTCCTTGCAGATTTCTTCTTGGTGTGTAAGATATATAAAGTAAATGTATATTAATTTACAAAACATAGTGTGAAAATTTGTTTGGGGAGTTTATAAATATATTGAAAGACGAATCTCTGTATAACGAATTTTCCACGTAACGGACTTTTTTGGGATTTAACGAATTCGTTAAATAGAGGTTTGACTGTATTATAATCAGTTGTTAATTTGATATTACCTTATTGTGAGAGAAATAGAAGATTCAAAATGATTCCAAAAATTATCCTTGTCGCAAAATTATCCTTATCAAAACTTGCTGATTTAGTCGTAATTTGTTTTTTGATCCTCATCAAGAAAATACTTAGCAAAATTATAAAATAATATGAAAGTAGAGTGTATGATATTTATTATTGGGAGAGTGTCAAGGACTCGTCCTTATTGTGCTTATCTGTTTTGATCTGGTTTTTAATCAAATACTTTCTGTATTACAAGCGCATCGATTCTTTTTTTTAAATTTTACATATTTATTTTATTATTTATTTTGAGGAAAAAGAATGAAATAATGAAGGGGAAAACAGATTATATTAAAGATTTAATATCAGATATATTCATGTTTATGAGAGATGATTCTATAACCGGAAACTTCTGTAGGTTCTTGCCATTACTGATAATAAAAACAAATGTACTAAACGTTAATTATTTATAACTAGTAAATTTCATAAATTTTTAACTGTATATTGCTGACTTTGTATAAGAAGGTGCAACTCTTTATCGTGTTATTTGAGGTCAAAGTCATTATGAATAAGGATATGATAAGAATGCCTGATAAAAATACGATGACTTTGAGCTACGATAGTCGGCATACTGTGTAGTGAATGACTGGTGTAACGCCGCAAGTGCCAATTTTGGCTATACTGTGCCTGGCATGGTATAAAAGTTTAAAGAATGAGGAACTAGCTTACGTGCCATACTTGTGAGTTAACCTTACTTCAAAATCACGATAATGGGCCCGTCACCAATAGCTCTCGTATATCTTCTAATGCGACGTTAATAATCAATTGATCAATTAATCGAGTTATGATAAAGAGAGAGATTCCTTGTTTTAAGACCCAAACTTTTTTCTATGTATAGCTATAATAACAATGAAACATATGAAGTAGAATAAGAGTTATGAAATTTCGTGTAATATGCTTTATATAATTAACAATGAAAAATAGTTTTTAACCATGTAATCGGCAATCTGAAACGGTGTTTTTTATTAACTTATTATCCGTACTTAATAACTTTAAAACCTCCACACACAGGAGAAATAATTGCTTTACTTTAAGTATTTTTAAAATTTTCTCTCTGGGTGACGTTAAAGAGTGGTAAATTTATTATTTATCGCAAGACTTAAAATAATGAAATGTTTTGCCTTTACCAATGAAAAGATTTTGTTGTGAAATTTTTTCAGGTGGCTCTATGGCAAACATGTATGGTATGTCTCTGGGACGATTCCATGTGAATCCATCAGTAAAAACTAAGGGAATTCGAGGTCTTCCTCCTCTTACATGCTTTATTTCTGAAGAGGTAAGCTTGAGTCGAACATTATCAGGTGAAATATCTTTTCTCCCAAGTGTAGCATTTTCTAAAATAAAGTTGAATTCAAATCACTTACCGTAAAAAATCTGGCGTATGACACACGCGCACTTTTACCACAAAAAAATAAGACTCTAATTTATGGGTGCACGTTATACGCCGGATATAAAAGGGATAGCTTTAAAAATTAAAAAAGAGATGAGCATAAAAAGAATTAGGCTTCTACATATATCGAAATACTGTTTATTTAAAAGAAATGACGTTTACGAACTTAAAGGGTTGTAGTTCTAGAAATAAACTATTTCTTTAAAATCTTGGAATAATCCCTCGAATAAATGACTTCAAAACATAAGAGCATTGCACATGTGGGTGCCGTTATACGGCGAAGCCTTAAAATTAAAAATGGCAACTTGAAAGTATAGGAGCGCGCTATACGCCGGATTTTATGGTAATTAAAAATAGTATTTTGATAGCGGAAAAGAAATAAATATACGCTTGCATATTTCCTTAACTTTAAAATCTATTTTTAATCAATTTTAAGTAATTGCGTCCCAATGTGCGTTTTCCAGTAAAAATATCTTAAAATAACTGAGATTTGTCTTTTACATAAAGGAGTTGAACTTCGAACTACTTTCTATTAGGATAAAGACTCTTCCTAAACTTCTAATTTCTTGACATCTACTATTGAATCATAGTTCCCTTTATATATTTAAATCTTCTAACTAAGTAATTATTCGGTGGCCTTGAAAACCGAATCATCATGGTCATGAAAGCATGGCCAGCATTGTTGCAGTCGAGTCAGAGATTTGAGTCTTGATGCCACTAGACTTGTCATATAGCGAGACTAATGCGAGTTAAATTTGAGTTCTTAATCAAAGTTCTTAAATGGGCGAAATGCAGAAGTTTGGGCAGTGGGATACCAGCTTAGGTGTTGTCTTCGTCACTTATCCGTGGTTCAAAACACAATCAATAGTCCTCGTGTTGCCCATAAGAGATGTCGACAAATAATAATTCCTTTTTTTTTTCCTTTCGATTTTAGGCTCACTATTCTGTGAAGAAAGGAGCTCTCTTTTTAGGATTAGGAACTGATAGTGTCATTTTGGTTCCAACTGATTCTCAAGGAAGAATGTTACCTGATGAATTGGAGAAGGCCATTCTTAAATCGAAGAGTGAAGTATGTCTATTTGATAAAAATGAAACTCTCCTTTCGTTTAACAAAAAAAAAGAATTATTTTCATGTAAATTTTTAACACCAAAATTTAATTTTTAGGGAAATGTGCCATTTTTTGTATGTGCTACTACTGGAACTACTGTTTTGGGTGCTTATGATCCACTCAAACCTTTGTCCGACATCTGCAAGAGACATAACATGTGGCTTCATGTTGATGTAAGTGGTTTAATTAAAAGTAAAATTTGTTGGAAGGGGGGAAGGGATAAATGCTGTAACAACCGAAATGAAGGAATGCGGTTATTTTCTTATAAGATCCCATTTTTCGGCCAAATTCAACCAGCAATTGACATTTTAAAAATTTTAAAGTTATTTATCAAAGAGAATGTTATATACATAATTCTTAATGAACTTTTTTTTTAAATGCATGATTTATTTATTTTTTGTGTGGAATGAATCAAGGTGATATAATTCATGCTCTAGATTAGAAGGAAAATGTTTTTATATAAAAAAACTAGTATAAATATATAATATAAAGTAATCAAAAACAGTATAATGGGAATATTCATCACCATGCAAATTTACATGTTAAGCTCAATGCCAAATAAATAAATAAAATAATATATCTTTCTATCATTTTTATTCCTGATGATAGTTAAAAGAACATTATCAAAATTATTATTATTATTATTCTAGTTTTTATATGCACTGCGGTTATTGTTGTCAGTATTTTCGTTATCACATTGTATTCTGATAGCCAGCCCTATCCTTACCAGTCCAAGCAATCTTTGATATCCCTCTCTTCTAAATTTCTCTACAAAAATAACATAAAATAAACATATACTTAAAAAAACATTTTTGTCATACATTAGAAGTGAAAAAACTGTGCATAGTGATGTAAATTTCTGTCACATGGTTTTGAGATTACTTGGGGTATTCGATATAAATTGCATAGAAATAACAGAAACACAAAAACAAACCTTTTTTCCACTCATTATCGCTTTTATTAGCACAAAAAAAATCTCAGATTAGCAAGAAAAAAATATTCAAGAAATCCCACATTTCTTTCAACCAACAGCAGAATGACAAGTTCAAACCTGCCATAATGTTTGTGGCATTTGATTTTTTTTTTTTTTGAAAGCTTCGTATCTTATTGCGCAAAAGTCGTGAAACAAGTTGTCAGCAGCCACCAATTTACAGTACACCTATTTTGAGTACAACTTATTGTTCATTAAATGCTATGATGGAAATTTTCATCATCATGCAAAGATGGGTTTATAGAATGTATGAAATTTTTTATCATAATAAAAAAAAACATAGAGAAAATAAGTTCAACACAAGGATGGGATCGATTAGTATTGCTGAGACTAAAGAAAAAAACCTATCCTATTACCTACTTTTAAAAGATCAAATATTTTATTAATTTAAGGTATCCGACTGGTTGCGACAACTTTTTATTTTAAAAAAGGAGATATGGGGATTTTTTTTGCTATTTTTAGATTTGTTTAGTGCATTTTAAGAAAAATGTGCTGAAATTATTATTACTAAAATGGGAAAAAATAGACAAAAATTGACCAAAAAAAAAATAGCATAAACGCGGCTCATTCTGCATCAAAGGTTTATAAACCAATTTTCAATTTTTTCAATCTTATATGTTGCTATATTATTCAATTTTGAAATGACCTTCAGGATAAGAGATATTTTCTTTTTTACAAAAACTGGAGCACTTTATTTCGGTTACTATATGAAAATGCTTAAAAAGACAGTGATTATATTCACATAAGGGACTGTAAATTTTGTAATAAAACAGTGATTGATAAATCTGAAGGTTAAAACAATTCTACTATTATACAGAACTTACAGATAAAATTTCTGTAATTTTGTTCAAAACTTTTTTAGCAATCGCTGACCCCGTTTGATTATTTTCAAAAAATCACATTTCGAGTCAAACGCGTTTTAAAGTATGACATCTTGCTTAAAGTAATGGCATCTGCTTTTACTAAAACACTTGTAGTTTTTGTTCTAATGAACAGAAATTGATACACTTGGTAATTTTATAAAGCTAATAAGATGGCCCGTAAAATAAATCATAAAAAAAAAAATTTGTCAATTTTTGGTAAAATTCACAGTTTTAGGGTTGTCGGATACCTTAAGCATCGACATTTTTAAAGTAGCCATGTGTGAGGGCGTTAGGTTCACTCAAAACTTGAGAGTTGTAATTATATTGCAACAAAATTCTTATATAGTTATTATACATTAAAGCAATGGTTCTTAAACTGTAGTCCGTGCATCCCCGGTGATCCGTAGCTTCTTTCTAGTAGATCCGCAAAGGTCTCTCTCTCATCTATGTAAAAGATCTATCTAAAGATTTCCCACTTTTACAAAATCTTTAAGACCTCGTGGAAAAATTGAAAGATTTGTCATCCTAGACTAGATCGCTAAATGGTTCCTAATAAAATATCTGCTAGAACATGTATTTCAATCAAGAATATTAATTCAGTTTTTTTATTGTTGCAACTACATAGCCATCACTAAAATGCTGCAATACTAAATGATGCCATAACTAATTCAGTAATATTTTCAAAAAACATACGGTAGAAACGCATGTGCAAACATTAAGAATCGAATTCACGTAGCGCACCAATACGATAACGGTTGCATCATTGCGATTTCCTAATCTTATTGCGTCTGTATTATTTATTTATTTGTGATTACATTATTTATTTTAAATGAGCATTTTGTAATATTTTTATATGCATATATAATTAGATATTTACTGTTTTCTTAAAGGAAAAAAAAAGAAATGTTTAAAAAAAGCCTGTATAAATAGCAGAGCAGTAGCACACACAAAAAATTTTCGGGGGGGGGGGGCATTCTCGTATCATACCTCAATACGATGCCCAATGTATTTTGATTTTGCCGGTTTTGGGAACAAAAAACAGTAAAAATTAAATTATTGGGTTAATATAATTAGCACTAATTAATAAAATAAATTATTCATTGCAAATATTTAATTAAATGTTACGTATTATGTATATAGGATTATCATCAATCCAAAAAAAATTCAAGGGCTATGGGGGGCCCGGACACGAGGACCGCCTCCCCCTTGTGTGCGCCACTGTAGCAGAGGCATTCTTAGGACTATTGAGGAACCTTTAAATCACACAATCATGTGTTAGGAGTCAGGGAGGGGTATTCAAAATTTTGGGGGGTCCGCGATATCAGGCTGATACATTAAGGGAAGGGGGGTGGGCGGCGATCGAAAGTTTAAGAATCACTGCATTAAAGGAAGAATATATGTAATTCTCCATTTTAATTTTTACTTAGGGTGCCTGGGGTGGTGCAACTATTTTCTCACGAACTCATCGGAAATTATTGGATGGAGTTGATAGGTAATTATTTTTATTTATGATATGAACACACACATAGAGCAAGTGAGACATCTACATTGATGTGTTGTGAAATTCAAAATTCTTATTTAAGTTATCATTGCTTATATTATGCCTCTTACCTGATCAATTTATTTTAAAAATCGACTGTTAAATTTTGTAAATAATTTTTATGCATTTTCAGCATTACTTTGTTTTAAATGTATCCGTATCAAAGATAAATTTCCATTGATTTAGTAGGTTATTATTAAGAAATTAATCATCCAGTCAAAAACATGGTTTTAAGAAAAAAGTCAAAAATCTGAAAATGAATAAATTGGAAATTAAATTTATTTTTCAACAAAAAAAAAGAAAGAAACTTTATAAAATTTAAGCAACTAATTTTTCTCTAACGAATTCATTATGCTACTAACCTAAATACGATAAGAAGTGTTTTTTAAACAATTTATCAGTAATATTTTATATTTTAGAGAATTTTCAATATCTCTTGGAACGGTATATCCAGCAATAAAAGCGGGTATTTTTGACTTACAATGCATATATTACTAATATTACATATATTACTAATATCTTTTTTGAGACCTTATTAACTTAAAGTTATAAAAATAAGATTTTTAAATATTTTAAATGATATTTTTTATGTTATAAAAAGTTCTGCTTTTAAAATTATCTTAAGAAGTATGCAAAAAGGAGTTTGAAAGTATTTAAGGAATATCTAAAAATTTTATCTAGCACGAATAAAAGCTTTCTATCTTTTTTCTTCCAATTAAACCAGAATTCAATAATTAATTTTGAAATATAAAATTTTTTTTCAGAGTTGATTCAATCACCATTGATCTGCATAAAATGTCTGGAGTACCATTTCAGTGTACAGTATTCCTTACTCGCCATAAGGTAAGTTATTGATAAAATAGATTTAAGCATTTTATAACTTTCCACATTAATAAAATAGCTCTTTTGGAAATAAAGATTTTTTTCCGTGAATATACATTTATATATTAGTGCAATCAAATATTAATCATGACTCACACAATATTTAGTGAAAATTTTATTTATCTTCACTTCAAATTCCTTAAATCGGAACTAAGCATTTTTTTTTTCTTTTTTTTTTTTCCTTTTTCACATTGAAAATAATTTTTAGCTCTGATTATTTTTCTACTCTAATTATCTTATTTTAATATCTATTCTATAATCAAAATTATTCCATTTGATATATTTTAAGTCTCAATTTTTGATTTCCTGTTCACTCTTAACGTAATTTCATGAACAGATGGAACTGTTATTGTTCTTAGTATCGTTTATATATTTAGTTGGCTGGCTGGGTGGCCTAGTTGGTTAGGCGCTGGCCTTGTACGCTCAAGTTTACGGGTCCTGCCACGGCCCAAGTCGGTGGATTTTCTTGATGCAAAAAATCGATAGCATCCATTGCGTATGATTATGTGGCTTGTGCCTGTTTGCCTTGAGTGCTCTCGGAAAAATTCCATTCCTTCTACAATTTCGCATCGTCAGAGCTCAGGTGCATCCCTCTGGGAAGAAAACGGGTGTCTAAATTACATTGTGGCAATTGGTATCCCCTATATATAGTGCCACACTAAAAAGTGATTCCAGTTCCAGAGTAACTTACTAGGTCTGCAATGGTAATTATCAGTCCTCAGCCGCATTTGAAAGAAATATATTAAAATTTAGTTGCTGCAGTTCATTTAATATTTAAGTCTTAAATGAATGAATCATTCAATTTACTTTTGCTTCATTTTAGGGTATTTTGTACAAATGTAATGCCTTGCATGCTGAGTACTTGTTTCAACCCGATACTTATTATGACACCCATTACGATTTGGGTGACGAAAGCATTCAGTGCAGCAGGAAAGTGGATTGTCTGAAGCTGTGGATTGCTTGGAAGGCCCGAGGAAGTCTGGGCTTGGAGAAACAAGTGGATACAGCCTTTGCTATGGCGAAGTAATAATTTTGCCTTTAGTATATTTTGCACTTTTTTTCAAGAAATTTCTAAACTAAGTTTTCAAAAATTATTTACAAATTTTTATGCTGTATATATTTTTATATATCCACTCACGTTTGAGTATCTTTTTAGATACCTGGCGGAAAAAGTGAGAACCACTGAAGGTTTCATTCCGGTACTTCCTGAGGTAAAAGCTTTGTTCACTATTTCAGAAAATAAAAAACCTTTTCGCTCAAGTTGTCATGATCTCATTTTATTGAAGGACTTTTGACGGATACAATATGTATTATTTAGTGCAATATTTAATTTAAACCATATTTTCAAAAAAAATTGTTTAATATGAGCATTAGAGCTTAATCTAGCTGTATAATTTTAGTCTTAAAGAAAAAATATTTAAGAAATCACGAGTTTTTTCAAATAATAAAGATCCATATACCAACACCTTCCAAGATGTGAAATATTCTGAGGGGAATTTAAAGATAAAGATTGATTTTGAATGCTTTAATTAATTTTATTATGCATAAGCTTTAAAAATAGCTCAACTAACAGTTGTGTTTTTTCTTCCTTTTATTGGTAGTTTGAATGCACCAACATTTGTTTCTGGTATGTACCTCCCAGTCTTCGAGGAAAGGAAAAAGAGCCAGATTTCTGGGACAAGATCGCAAAGGTAACAAAAGAATTTTCAATGCAAATTCAATTGCTTTTTTATTCAGTTTGTATTCACAATTTACAGGCAAAACTTCAAAAAATTAATACAAGTATGCTTCTTGAAGATGACATTTTTGCCATATAAATTAGTATTAAGAGCAACAGATTAACCAAACTCCTATTCAGGAACGTCTTAAGAATCTTTAAGACCCTGGGCCCAGATAAAATCTTAAAATATTTTGAGGCCCTGGGCCCTCATGCAAAAATTAGGCTCTACCTGAGATCTTTAAAAGTAGACAGTTTATAGCATGCATTGCCAAATGCTCATTCAAACGGTCATTTGAAATAAATAAATGTGCACGACTCACAATCTCAAAAACCTAGGGCCCAAACCGGCTCTACCGATGGCCGCATTACGACTTAATGAATGAATGATTGTTTATGGTATTAAACCTAGGCCTACACATGGACAACGGTCATCACATAATAATACTGGCTTACCGCTCTTGCCAGTTGATAAGCAGTTTGGATTCCCTGTTTTTCAGAGAATATGTACGGGAATATTATTTGACGATTAAAATTATCCGGATAATATGATCTTATTAAGACAAAGTTGAAAACGAAATGAGGCCCCCACTGAGATCGAAGCCCTGGGCCCAAGACCAGTTAGCCCATGCCTTAAAACGTCCCTGCTCCTATTAGTATTCAATGTTAATAATTCATGTATTCTACGCATCTTTTGAACGAAGCCACTTTAAAATAAATATTTTATATCACCTATAGTTACATGAAATAAATTATTATATCACGTATAGTTTCGTGATTCCATAAAATTTCTAGAGTGTGATAGTGATTAACAGTTTCTTTGTAATTTGGCTTACATACGTGTATTTAAGTTAGACTTACATGAGTTAGTTTATATAATTTGTGCCAACAAGCATCAGCGATAACTTCTCATACTTCTAAGTGTCACGTATCAGTAAAAATCAGTTAATCAATCAATAAACGGCTATTTTTTTAATTCGTAGTTCACTTGAGTTTAAATATGAGAGGTATATTTTTTTCTGATATATGATTTTCTTATTCTTCCTTTTCTATTTGAAGAAAACACTTAGTTTTAAAGTTTAAAAAAATTACTTTAATATTACCATAATTTGTGCTCTTATTAAAGTATTTATCAAATTTTGTTAAATTTTTGAATTTCGCAAACATACTATATTTTATAAAGTCATTTCTACTCATTGTCTAAAACCGGATTTGTCAGGAATATGCCACACCCAAAACACCTGCTAGGACAGGGGTCGGCAACCTTTCAGCTGTGGCGTGCCAAACCAACCTACCAACATGATTCAGCGTGCCATGCAATAGGAAATTTTTTAAGCAATTCTATTCCCCCGACAATACATGCAGAATTAGGAAATAGAGGTCAAAAATACAAATTTAGAGTTTTATTATATGTTAATTATTTATCGTTTAAAGATATTTATTGGCATAAAAATAAACATAAAATATAACTATTACTTCAATGTAAATAAAAAACTAAAACTGTGCCCATAAATATGTATCTTTTTTTATTAAAATAAAGAGTAAACTTAAAAAATATAAGTATTCTTCAATATAAATAAAAAAAATTTAAATTGTACATCTATTATGCATTCTTAAAAATATTTTTGAAACAAGAAATGAACAACATAAAATATAAGTGTTCAAGCAACAAAGTTAAATAAAAATTATAATTTTAATGTGAACCTTGACCCCGCAGAGCTCTATTTAATGTCATAATATCAGGGGTATAGTTTGTCACTTTCAATTTGATACAGAATTCTGAATGTTCAGCAGTTAAACAATTTTTTAGTAAACTCAAAATATATTTCACATGAAAAAAAATTTGTTCACATAAATATGTGGAACCAAAAACGGAAAGCAAAGCACATGCTATTTTTTTTAAACAATTAAATCGTCCAGGCAAGATATCTAGCAATTTGAAATGCCTAATAGAGAACATGAGAAGAACATGAAAAAAAATTGTGTTTAAATATCTATTTCTATTAGCTTGATTCACATCAAAAGTAAAAAATAAAATAACTATGATTTCCTATTAAAATAACTTCTTTCTATAATATAAATTACACTTACTCTTAATATTTAGTTAAAAGGGACATTTGTTATGAAATTAGATTCACTTGCCTAATTAGACACTAACAGCGGTTTTTTTTTTTTTACGGAATTTATTTCCAATCCAAATTAATTTTGTTGCTATAAAAAAATATTTTTGTTTATTATATTTCCGCTGCAAAACGTTTGTTAGCAGAATTTTGATTTATACTAAGACAATTTGTTTTTCCTTTTTCCATCAATGCCCTAGCTTTTGGTTGGTAAAGGATAAAAATTACTTTCTTTTTTATTCACTGGGAGCCGTAATGAATGATTCTTCATTTTACAAGTATGACTCAATAATTTTTATTTGCACCGCATATTTAACACTAATAACAAGTTACATTTACACAAAAGATGTTTTCTTTTACATACAGCACACAAAATGCAAACAAGCTGATACAGCAGAATCGTTTTTGACAAAGAATTTAAAGTGAAAAATAGTCTTTATATAAAAATGGTGAGGCGTTGAAAGGAGAGACAGAGCGATTTAGTTTATCTTATAATTTTGTAGAGAGAGAGAGAGAGTGGTGGCGTGCCATAGGTTGCCGACCCCTGTGTGTGCTAGGATTTAAAAATAAAAACTAATTTAAGTGCCCTTCCGTGCCACTGAAAAAACTGGCCTTAAATATAATAATCTCGAATTAAGTATATTCAAAAATTTATTGTTATATTTAAACGAAGTAACCGTAAGAAGTGTTTTCCTCTGTATTGATATTTTTCTTTTTCAGTTATTAACGCACACACTGGTAGCCATTCAAAATGCAAAATGAATAGACACTTTTTTCAGAGTTCCATTTTTTTTTAAGTGTAAAATCTCGCAGAATTAAAATGTCATATTGCAGTAATAAAAAGTTAGATACGTCAATGTGCTTTTTTTTAAAAATCTTTTTTAACTATTTGGAATAGGTGGCCCCAGCCATCAAAGGTCTTGCTGTGAAAGATGGTACAATGCTTATCAGTTATCAACCTTTGAAATCCCGAAACTGGGTAAATTTCTTCCGAGTGATTGTCCACTGCATACCAACTTTAACTGAAGAACACATGGATAATATCATCTCTCTGGTCCAGAAGTATGGAGAAAAGCTCTAAGACAAAAGATGCACCACATAGTATTGTTTTCATAGATGAAGTAGAGTGAATATTATGAATAACAAACTTTAAGATTGTTAGAGTTTTCGTTGATGTTAAATTCTTTTACAGTGATCTTAGTGGTGCTGTAACCCGATGAAAAACCGTTGTTGAGTTGGAAAATATTCTATAACTTCTATATGTTTAAGATGTAGAAGTGTACATGTGCGCTTCGCTTAGAAAAAAGCAAAATATGAACCGTAGTGCCATAGTTTGGCAAAATGTTAGTTTTTTTCCGTTGTCTCTGTGATAAGGTTGTCGTGCACTGTTTTCTTATGCACCTAATTATGCATTCAAGCACTTTTATTGTTCCCTTTTGCTCCACACGTAAATGTAATCTTAGCTTTTTCGCACTCTAAGAAAAGTTTTCATTTACGGATAACTCTCTATTATCCATTCTTTCTTATTTACATTTACGCGCTTCTTCATTACTATTGCGGATTTAATACAAAATTTACTGATGTATTAACATAATTATGAATAATATGAGTTAATATTTATAAAAATATGTATTGCTATGAATATACGAATTGTAATGAAATTATCTGTAGAAAATAGATTGTATATTTCTGGTGATGTTTTTATCGTATATATAGAATTTTAGGTTTTGTAAAAACGAAACAACAAAAAATCCAGTTCTTCCAAAGTGTATAGTACAGTGCTTCGGCTTTAAGTGTAGTTCATATGGTGTGTATGTCCTGAATAACTGTTACTCTTACATTGAAGTTGAATGATTTAAAATATGAAATGATTTTATAATGTTGGCTCCTTAGTATGGTTTATCAATAATTTTTTTAGTGAAATATCTCTTATCATGTATAAAAAAATTGATTCTTCAGTTGAATTTTAAAGTAACGAATGGCATTTCATTTTTAAAGAATAGGAATTAAAAAATCAAATTATTTCAAAATCCTTCCCATGTTTAAATCAAATTATTTATTTTAAAGCTATTCTTATAATACCTAAATGTCGTATTTCACTAATGAATAAAATATAAAAGTAACGAGTATTTTATTTAAGAAGGAACTTAATTAACTATTTAAGGGAGAAACTAATTGTTTTAATAACATATATATATATGGATGCAATTTTTCCTTAAATGTAGAAAAAAAAATGTTTGTAGATTTAGAATCTATACTGTATATATATGTGGAGAATTTAAAATTTATTTTAAATTTAAAATGAATCTTTTATTGTGTTTTATCTTGAGAGAGACTTTCTTTCGTGTGTTGTAGCATGATGTTGGTTATGTGATAATAAAACTGTAAAATTGTATTTCACATTAAAAAATGATTATGTATTATAGTTTTTGTTTTTGTGTCGTAAGAAAGATGATCTTTGTAGCATTAAGTCACCATTTATATCATTTGGTAGTTATTGTAGTAGCTTATTTTCTGCAAAATATGTATTGACTGTGTATTTTCCTCATAATAAATGTATTGTTCTCTTTATATGGTGTATTGTTTTAGAAATATTAAATAGTTAAAAAAAGCTTTAGTTGATATCTTTCCCATCTCAAACTAGTACAAAAACTTTAAGTAGCAGCTTTTTCTTACATTCAGTTTATTTCAGGAATCTGTTATTTTTTAAAAAAATTTGCAAATACAAATTGTTTTAAGAAGTACCTATCATGTTCTTCAAGATTTTTAAAATAATATTTGCTCGCATACACTCATGTATTAAAAATAAACGAGCAAACAAAGAACAGTAACAAAATGTAATTCCGGATTTAGAATAGTAATCGAAAATCCATTTTGTAGGCAGTAGTGATACCAGCACACATGTAAAGGAAATTAAATAATAAGAAAGAAAACACACAGTTTAAATTGCACATTCATCATAAAAATAAGTTTGAATTACTTTACTTCACACATGAAACTCATAGAAAAATTATGTACGAGAAAATGTATATTTCACTAATCATACAATTTTTAAAAACTCCGCTGACTGAAGAGACAGTGTGCACCCTCTCTCATATAAGAATTTTTTAAATGAGCAATATATAGGATCTTTGCAAGCAATAAAAAGTGCCTCAGCTTTTCTACGTCTGTCATTTGTTAACCTTGTTTAGATTCAAATATTTCAATATGACATTCTATCCGTGCAATTATATATTTCCCGTAGATGCCCACTCCACTTGAAGAAAGTCCGTTTGGACGTGAACGGAATTTTGTTGAGCTTTTTGCATGTGCAATTAATATTTAACAGAAGTGGTTGTACTTGAAACTTCTGCCGCTCTTCTCGATTATGTCATAAAAGAACAAATAATTCATGAGCTTAAAAACGCGACTTAGTATACTAAGAACTCAGAAGAAGCATTGTTTCTGCAATTTAGCAAAATATCTTCGTTAAATAGAAGTACTAGTTTGAACAATATATCGTTTAATGACTTGTTTCTATACATAAGGGTAATTAAAATTTTTAGAATAGATGTAACATATATTTGATTATTCTAAATGTATGACATATTTCCAAATAATTTTATTTGTTTCTATCAGGGGCCATACAGTTTCTAAATGAAGTTTCATGATAGATATTTTGTAAACTTCAGGAGAGCAAGCGAAGGGTAACTAATTATGTGTCAACATTTAATGCATTAGATTTGCGTTATTTATTTAGATACTCACAAATATAAGCTTTGTGAATCTTCAAGATGAAAGACTTATTTGATATAAAAGTTTCAGATATCTTACAAAATTTAGATTTTAAGATTCAGCAACTTATAGGCCTCCCCACTTGCATGGTTTTACGCTAATTAACGAATTCCACACACACACACACACGTGTCATAATCCTTCTTACTACTGAAATTCAGGAAATGTGTTGTTATATCGTAGATACTTATAATATTCTCATTGGAAAAAAAAAAACTTTAAGGAAAATAAAACTTTTGGCTGAGAATGATCACATGAATAACATAGAGTGATAATGTTACTATTTCAGCCTCAACAACTATCAAACATTAAAACATCGGTAGTTGAAAATGATATTATACCTTGCCATTTCGAAGGGGGGGGGGGAATTTACCAACATGTGTGTGGTGTGTGTGAAAGTTTTTCAAAAGTAATTCAAAGCAAAAAAATATTTATAATAAATTAGTAAGGTAAAAAAAAATCTTTAAAAATATCTCAGTAATTAAAGAAATGTGTTAAATGGGGTTGATTAAACCTATAAATAAAGCATGTTGTATATTTGTGATTAAAAATGTCTATAACATGATTTTGATTAATGAAACGTTGTTGAATTATATAGAATCAGGAAAAAATGTGTGTGAGCTTAAAAGGAATCTTTTCATGAGGATTTTACAAGCTTCGGAAAAATTATAAAATGTTTAGAAGTCGAGGAAAAACACCTTTTAATGATGAATGGAAATATGAGTAGAAAAATGCAAAAACGCTCATTTTCCACTAAAAACTAGATTCACCAACTGCGAAATATAAACCACATATACTAGGTCACAGTACAGAGTTGTTTTTAACCACCCTGGTACCCTAGACAGTGGCGTAACGGAGAATATTAGAGCTTCCCCCCCCCCTCCCTGTAAAATCAAGTTTCTGGCGCATTCTTAAATACTTAGCGTCAGTCAGACCTTGGATCCCCTAGAACCTTGAGCTTCCTCAATGCGGGGGTTGTGGGGGGGGTGTACGTTACGCCGCTGTCCCCAGGTACTTCAAATTGTTACCACCCCCTCCAAACATACACACTATTTCCAGATCGTTCCCTCCTTCAGTTATTACCTTGCCAGTTTTGATTCGAGAGAGAGATTTTCCCTTAACTCAGTGGTGTAGCGTGGTGGGGGCAGAGGGAGCCATGGCCCCGGGCAGCATACGAAAAGGGGCGGCGGCAAGCACTACGATATTTAAATTCAAAAAATATTTCAAACTCCAAATCAAAATTAGTCGCTATGCAATCGCATTCGTTTTTATGTAACTTAGGCTTCTGGCAACCGGTATTGTTGAAGTTAATGATGCTCAAAATTATTTGCAAACAGAGGGACTAAATATCCATCAATGTGTTAAAAAAATACGTGCTTTGCAGACCGTATTAGAAGCAAAACGAGAGTAATTTATGGATGGCGCTTTAATATATGCTAAAAGTTTATGGGAAGAGCTTGAAATTTCTTTTGAACTCCCCCCCCCCCAAGAAGAATCAGGAGGAAGCATGTATTTGGCGACGGATGTAAAGATGTTCAGTTATAGTACGAAGATGACTTGAGGTGAACAGTTTTCTTCAATAGACAGAGTAACTGCCGAAATTCGAGAAAGATCCCAACAGTTGCAGAATCTAGCACAAAAATAAGCTTTTTTAAGGCCTGAAGTGATATTGAACATGGACGAACTTAACTTAGATCAAGCTCATCAAGATATTGATAAAGAAGAACTCCAGCTTGAGCGTGTACGTCCACAAGGTTTTGTAGCTGCAACAGACCCAGGCTGTAAAAGCGATATCATAAGGTCCGTCTCTCTCTCTCTGGGTTTATTAAAATAAATTATTGAGTCCAAATTTGAAGATGGCTTATTAAGCATTGTCATAATGTTGAAAATTTCTTTAACATCTTTCATCAGTAATGCCAGTTGCTATAGAAGCTTCTCTAAGCTAAAACTAATCAAAAATTATCTCAGATCGACTATGTCTACGTTAAGGCTAACAAATCTAGCTAAACTGGCAATTGAACATGACATACATATTGATATTGACAATTGTATAACAGATTTTGCTATGAAAAAACACGAAAAGTGCATTTTTAATCAATAAAAAAATTTATAAAGCTGTTTTTTTTTTTACTTTTACTAATTTTCTTAAATAATAATTAAAATAAAGAGGTGTCAAATTTCTGGTCAGCCCCAGGTGGCGAAAGCCCATCTAAGCCAATGCCTTAACTCGCTCTTTTTTCCTTTATTCGTTTTTGCTCTTTGGACAGTCTTTCCATTATCCACCTACTATGAACCCACTATATCCTAGACTGGCAAACGGTAACGTAAGGAAAGTATAGTGGCATGATTTGGCCACTCTTGTTTATATCTTACCCTACAGCATCACAGCCCACCCACCCTTTTGTGAATTAATAAGTGCATTAATGAAATCATTTGCAATTATAATACAGAGCAGGGATCGGCAACCTCTTAGCTGTGACATGCCAAATCAATCCACAAATATGATCCGGACATTTTTGAAACATAAAGATTCCCGCGATAATGCATGCAAAGATAAAGAATAGAGGTCAATAATATTACCGTATAAAGGAGAAGTGCAATCATTCACTGTAGCTCAGTCATTCGAGCACTGGTCTCAAGATCCGTCGATCGCTGGTTCGAATCCAAGCCAGTGCGTTTTCATCCAAAGACTGGGAGTTTTAATTTTAAAGTATTGTTTATTTTTTCTCTGAAATCTGGCTGATTCTAGAAATTTCTTTAGAGTATGTAAATTAGATGCACGCCAGCGCGTGATTACGCATGCCCAGTTCTTTCTCGAATATTCTTCTAACGATATAAAAGCGAAATCCCTCCAGTTGAAGGGAATTCTCTCTGTTCTAATAAATACATGTTAAATCTAATCGTGTGGCTATTTCAATCTTCGTGACAGATTTGGTGGAGGCGCGGGATATAAACGGGGATAATAATAATAACCTTTACATCAGCCTTCGTTTAAGAGGGTTATAACCAGAATTTGGATTTTATTTCCGAGAAAGAAAAGAACGAAAATGCGGGAAGAGTCTAAGCCCACTGTAGTGACTCCTACATACGAACAACAGAGGAGCCCTTAGACTTTCCGAAGAACGCCTGAAGAAGATCCTTTGAAATGACTTAAAGAATACGATCGAGTGGCTAAATTCAATAATTGGGATGATATGATGTGTGTGCCTCGCTAATGTTAATTTCTTCCTTGATGGAACTGTGAAGCAATGGTATATAAACAACGAAGACAACCTGAATTCGTGGGAGGCGTTTAAAACTGGATTTTTTTTTTTAACATTTATAAACCCCGTGCACCACCGAACGTATAACACGGGGGTAAACAACACAGACAGAAGAAAGGATTACAACACAAACATCCATGCCTTCTCCGGGATTCGAACCCAGTCCCTGCGGCACCGCAGTCAGCTTCACTGACCACTATACCGGATGGGCGGCTTAAAACTGGATTAAGCGCACTTTTTTGGTGAACGTCAAAAGTATACCAGAAAGGCAGATGAACAGCTGAAATCCAGAGTTCAGCGCTCGGGTAAAAGTACGCAGTCATACATACAGTGTCTTGGGCTGTGCCAAGAAGTTAATCCCTTAATGACTGATCATGAAAAAGTTTTGACTGACGAAGGAAATCAACACTACAGCTGATTTCATTAAATGGTGTAACTATATCGAGGATATGAAACAGAAAAGGATTGGACGAAGGTTCGAGAGACTTCCAAACGTTGTACCGGTGGCAGACATGGAAGACGAGCCCGATTTGGTGTCCCTTATTCGAAGAATTGTACAAAAGGAAGTTCATCGAGTAATAGACCAAAAACGCGAACCAACTCTTTATTATGACACCTGTCCCCAAACCCAATTACTTGAAGAAATGGTACAAGACAAAGTCGAAAAGGCTCTGGCACTAGTTTCAGTAAACCCTGCCGAAACTCAACGATTACCAACATGTGCCGCTGTAACCAGGAGAACAAGAGTTCTTGCACAGAGATTACCAACACAGCCAAGAAAAACTGATCTTTGGCGAACAACTGACAACGGACCAGTTTGTTTCAACTGTGGACGTCCTGGACATGTCGTACGCTACTGCAGGGAGAGGAAAGCCATTTTTGACACTTATCGAAATCGCCGACAAAGCTTCGATAAGATTGAGGCTGAAGAAGGAGCTCGCAGACCAAACTTCCTTCCTCGTTCTACACCTAGTCCAACTAGAGGCCGATCCCCAACACGCCGTTACAGATTGCCTTCGCCGTATCGTCAACCCAGTTGATCTCCAAGCCGCAAGAATGAGGGAAACTAAACGGGAAGACCTCCCAAGGAGGTGAGGCCGCATGCTATGAAAATCCTCCGTTGGCCGCAAAGATGACTGGTAACTAACTAGACGTAATAATAGATAACAAGCAAGCTCGTGCTTTAGTGGATTCTGGAGCTTCATTCTCTATAATCTCCGATAAGTACCGTCGATTCTTAAAGAAGGTGTTGTTCACCGAAGCAAAAAGCATCCTGCTGAAAGTCGCCGATGGAAGTCTTGTTCGTCCAATAAGAAAATGCATTTTGCGTGTCCGTATAAACGGCCGAGAGCTGCTGTTTGAATTTATTGTTTTGCTGAATTTCAGTCATGGCATAATCCTTGGATGGGACTTTTTAGCAGCATCCCAAGCCGTAATTGACTGTGGGCAGAGTGAACTATTTCTGGAAGACATTTTCCAAGATCACGTAACATTGGATACCTGGAAGTTGTATGTCACAAAGGACAACACACTTAAACCTCGCTCCATAACTAAAATAACAGTATCAGGAAGCCAACCCCTTAGAAGCATAAATGTGGTCATAGACAGTAATAAACACTTACTCATCGAAAGGAATATTGCTGTACCATCAGTGATATCCTCATATCATAATGGACAAAGTGAGATCTGGATTACTAACCTCCCCAATTTGGAAATCAAATCATCTCTAAAGGAATGTATATAGGCTTAGCCGAACCCCTAGATGAAGGGCATTTATGTGTGGCATCCGACACGTCGCATGTCCTTGATATGAAACACGAGATGTCCGATGGAAACAAGTGACAAGAGAATCCCCTGACGGACTGTTCCCTGATAATGTCTCCTGAGTTAAATGATGAGCAAAAGAGCCAACTAGCTGAACTGCTCCGAACATTTTCTGGAATTTTCACGAAGACTGACAAGTCGGCAACCACAGGTACAAATGGGAAGCACAGAATCCACACTGGTAATCATGCTCCAATCAACCAAAGGGCCTACCGAGTCTCGCCAACGGAAAGACGTATCGTTCATAATGAAGTACAGAAAATTCTTGAGAAAAGTATAATCCAACCCTCCGAAAGTCCTCTGTCGTCACCCGTTGTGCTCGTAAGGGAAAAAAGAGGGAAGTTGGCGTTTTTGCGTAGATTATTGCAAACTCAATAAGGTCACAAAAAATGATGTTTATCCTCTTCCTCGTATTGACGATACGCTATACTGTCTGAAGAGTGCCAAGTTCTTTTCTTCCATGGATCTCCGCTCTGGTTACTGGCAGATAGAAGTAGACGAAACGGATCGTGAAGACTGCATTTATTACCCCCGAAGGATTATATGAATTTAAAGTCATGCCATTCGGACTTTGTAATGCGCCGGCGACTTTCGAGAGAATGATGGACAATTTGCTACGTCATTTCAAATGATCGACGTGTGTGTGTGTGTCTTTGTTACCTAGATTACATAATAGTGTTCTCAGAAACATTAGAAGATCCTCTTATTCGGCTAGAGCACGTTTTGAAATGCCTTCAGGAATCCTGTCTGGTACTCAACCCAAATAAGTGTCTTTTTGCAGCCCGAGAAATTAAAGTACTGGGTAATCTTGTATCTGATAATAGTGTCCGTCCCGATCCCGACAAAGTGAAAGCCTTAAGCAGTTTTCCTATCTTGAAGTACGTCCGCGATATATGAAGCTTTCTTGGACTTTGCTCATACTTCCGAAGATTTATCAAAGGTTTTTGTTATCTAGCTGAGCCCTTGCAGTTGCTGCTAAGAGGTGATACAAAGTTTCTTAGGGGTCCCGAAGAAATAGAATCCTTTGAGAGTCTGAAGAGAACCCTTACCTCTGAACCAGTATTGGGAATGTACGACGAAAACGCTCCAACAGAAATTCATACAGATGCTAGTGGATATGGTATTGGGGCAGTCCTGGTGCAAATCCAGAATAAAGTCGAAAAGATTTTAGCATATGCTTTCAGAACTTTAACCAAAGCAAAAAAAAAATTACTCCACGACAGAACGGGAATGCATTGCCATCGTATGAGCTATCAATAAATTTTGAAAATACCTATTCACAAAACATTTTACCATTGTAACTGATCATCATTCATTGTGATGGCTCATGGGTCTGAAGGATCCTTCTGTTAGATTGGCAAGATGGGCCCTTCGTCTTCAGGAGTATGATTTTTCAGTAAAATATAATACTGGTAAGTAGCATAGGGATGCCGACACTCTTTCAAGAAATCCTGTGGAAGAAGAAACTGAGACATCAGACAAATTTCTTCCTGTCGCTACTAGCATGAATCTTGCAATCGAACAGAAGAAAGACCCCGACCTCGCCAGAATGAACCCTTCGAACAACTATTTCCCCATAGAGAAGAAAACCTTTGAATTAGTTAACGGGATCCTCTATAAAAATATTTTGATCCGGATAGAAAGATGTGGCTACCAGTCATTCCTAAACATCTACGAGCCGACATAATTAGACATTTTCATGACGAACCCACCGCAGAGGACATCTTGGCTTCGCGAAAACTTATGACAGAATTCGCAAGAGATTTTACTGGCCGGGGATGTACCGAAATGTTGTGCGATATATCATGCACTGTCGAGAGTGCCAAAGGAGAAAATCCGTCCCTCAACGACCACCTGGACGCTTAATTCCCATCCCTCCAGCTATTGCACCTTTCCATCGCATTGGGATTGATGTTCTTGGGAGATTTCCAAAATCTACTCGTGGAAAAAAATGGATCGTAGTCTGCACAGATTACTTAACAAGATATGCTGTCACGAAAGCCTTACCAACCGCTGAAGCCGAAGAAGTAGCGAAGTTCTTGTTGGAAGAAATTATTCTGAGACATTAAGCTCCTCTAATAATTATCACAGATAGTGGAACCGTCTTCCAATCCAGACTTGTTTCCACTCTCGTCAACCTGTGTAACATCGACCATCGTATGGCAACCGCGTATCATCCTCAAACGAATGGATTGACGGAACGCTTCAACAAAACTTTGGCCGATATGTTGTCCATGTATGTTGATACAGAACAGAAAAATTAGGACGAAATTTTACCATTTCCAACATTTGCCTATAATACTGCTAAACAAGAGACAACAGGATATACACCTTTCTATCTACTTCATGGTCGTGAAGCTGAAACGACGTTGGACACAATGTTACCATTCTATCCTAATGATATGGATGAAGATTATACATCAGCAAAATAATTGCTAGAGCTGAAGACTCGAGACGGCTAGCCCGAGTTCGAACCTTGAAAGCTCAAGATAAAGACCGTCGACGTTACGACACTAAACATCGAATGGTATCTTATGCTCCTGGAGATCTTGTATGGGTCTATACTCCAGCACGTAAAGTAGTCTTTCAGAAAAACTCCTAAGATATTTTGGACCATATCGGGTGTTACGCCGATTATCAGATGTGACCTATGAGGAGCAAGATTTTGATCCTTTCTGCCGAAGAAGAAAACCGAAATACGTTGCCCATGTATTGTATATGAAACCATACCATGATCAGACTAAGCAGATTGAAACAGAAGACAGTTAAAGCCAGGATATCGACCTTCCGGAAAGGAAAATAAATACAAGTGACGATTACAAAGGACCAATGACACCGTTCCAGAATGAAAACCTGAATGACATCGAGACGCTGTCATTTTATTGAGGGGAGCAATGTCATATAAAGGAGAAGTGCAATCATTCGCTGTAGCTCGGTCGTTAGAGCACTGGGCTGAAGATCTGTCGATCGCTGGTTCGAATCCGAGCCAGTGCGTTTTCATCCAAAGACTGGAGTTTTAATTTTAAAGTATTGTTTATTATTTCTCTGGAATCTGGCTGATTCTAGAACTTTCTTTAGAGTATGTAAATTAGATGCACACCAGCGCGTGAGCGTGCATGCCCAATTCTTTCTCGAATACTCTTATAACGTTATAAAAGCGGAATCCTTCCAGTTGAAAGGAATTCTCTCTATTCTAATAAATACATGTTTAATCTAACCGTGTGGTTATTTCAATCTTCGTGACAATATAAATATTTATGTTTTATTATATATTAATTTTGCATCATTTAAATATATTTCTTAAGATAAAAATAAACAGCATAAAATATAACTATTTCATCAACAAAAATAAAAATAATAAAATTGTTGATATTTTATGTATTTTCAGGCATATTTATTAAAGTAAGAAATTGACAACATATAATTTAAGTATTTCCCTTCATTATAGTTAAATAAAGAGATAGAAGCTTTATATATATATATATATATAATATATATATATAATTCCAACCTAGTGCTTGCAACGCTCTACTTTCATATCGCAAAATCAAGGGTATAATTTGTGAATTTCAATTTGGCACGATTCTGAGTATTCAGTTGTTGACAATTTCTTTGCGGACTCGAAATATTTTTCATATGAGGAAATATTTTTTTACTTAGTTTTGTAGAACCAAAAGTGGAAAGCAGAGAGAGAGAGTACATGGAATTTTCTCTCTTCAAACAATCAAATCTCTCCAGCAATGACATTTAAATATTTTTCAAAATAACTGCAAATTTATCTTTAGAGAGATATATCTCTTTCAGAGTTTTTCGTAATTCCATAAATGTCCATAATTCCGAAGCCGTTTGTCAAATAAGGTCCATTATAAGGTTTTATCAACTTTCATCCACTTAAAAACTGACAAATTTGTAGAGTATTGCAGAGTGACACTAAGAATCGTACCGCGTGCCACATGTAGTACGTGTGTCATAGGTTGCCGACCTCTGGTGTAGAGTATACATTATTTTATGAACAGTTGTTAATTATTATCGTTTTACTATCTTTTACTTTTAGACATCCTCATTCTTTGTTGAGTGACTACCATTGTACTTGTATAATAAAGGTTTTTTCTTCGAGCTTTGATCATTACAAAATCATTAATGATATCATTGTAATCAATTTACGTTGTAATATCATTCTGAGTGTATAGAAACATGAAACTGTTAAGCTTTTCATTTTCCATAGTTCCGCGCACGCACACACACAACGCATACATGATTCTCTAAATGATGGTTCGTTTGCTACAATTTTAATTTCTCTTTTTTCGCCTTCCAACTTTTTGCGCCCTAGGCACGTGCCAAAGTTGAAAAGCGGCCCTGCCACAATATTAGCTTTAGGACGAATAATATATACATAAAACCTTAAGTCTTACACATTTCGAAGTAAGAGAATGGCAAAGGGAACCGATAATTGCAGATTCTATAGAGAAATTGTTACATACGAATAGTTTTTAACATAAAAAATGCCAAATATGATATTTTTAGAAAATATAATTCAGATTTATAATTCAATAAAAATAATTTTAGAACCTTTTAGTATTGTTTTGAAGAGCTATCTCATTATTCGTTGATGGAAGATGCGATTCATTCTCTAAAATGTACTGTTAAGCAATGTATTAGAATAGGTAACCGGGTATTTCCTGAAATAACTAAACAAGTCAGTTAAAATATATAATAGATGTGAAGAATTTCATACTTTACCTACACTGTTTGACATTTCGTAAGAAACAGTTACGTTTTTTGGAATAATTAAGAATAGATAAAGTGATTGAAGAAATGAAACTAAGTACATATTTAGTATGGGCGATGTGCATTTATTATAGTGCAAAATAGTCCAGATATCACCACATCGAAGAATTAAAAACTTAAAAATGAAAAAGATGCTCCTTGGTTTGATTCATAAACAGCCACAAAAGATTGATCTTCAGGTCAGAATGATGCAGACAGGAGTACCTTAGTAAAATGTGTGTTGGCCACGGACACATATGCACATTTTTTGCATCTGTTGTCCATGATCTTCGCTAAATTATCGAGAAGTCCTTGGAGGTATCGTCCTACACCTCTCTCAAGGTGGTTTCAAGCATTTACACTGTACGGGGTGGGAAGGTTCTTTGTGCAACACGTCTGCCAAGAGCATCCCAGGCATGTACAATAGGATTTAGGTCGAGAGAGTAAGCAGGCCATTGCATGAGGAGAATATTTTAACTTTGCAGTGTGACCGACACCTCAACGCTTCTGTGGTGGTGTGTGACCATGCATTATCGTCCATAAACTGAAAGTCTGGACCTACAGCACCCCTAAAAATACGAACATGATCCAGAGTAATCTCTCTGAAATACTGTTGCGATGTAATGCTTCCTCGCTCAAAGATGAGAAGCTGTGTTCAGACATTGTGCATGATGCCTGCCCACATCAGCACGCCTGGGCCGTATGGATCACGTTCACAAACAAACTTGTGTGCATAATGGGTTCCAAGCTCTCTCCAAAGTAATTGATGGAGAGAATCATGTGTCACACTGAAACGAGATTCGTCGGGGGAACATCATTCTAGATCACTTTGGTGATTCCAACCCCAACATGTTCCTTACACCAGCGGCGTAATCTCTCTCGACGAAGGCGTGGTTGAAGTGGGATGCAACGAAAAGGCTTCCGTGCATACAAACCAACTTGATTTAATCGCCCGTGAGATGGTTCTTGCTGAAACATACGTACCGGTAATGCTTGCAAAGTTTGCAGCTATCTGGCCAGGAGTGAAACTTCTGTTCCTTTTTGCCAAGAGGGCTCCATAGTGATAGTTTAAAGGTGTGTTGTTCCTACTACGAACCCCGGTGAGCTTTCACAATGTATTTCCACCTTCAGCGGCCTTCTTTAATCGCGAGATGACACTCTTAGATACACCCATTGCAGTAGTTACAGTGGTGACACTTTGACCTGCTTCCAGTCATCCAACTGCTCGTCCACGATCGTAGTCACTCAAATGATGTCTTGCTGGCATTTTGCTCTTGATTATTGCAAGAACCAAACAGAATTTCAGAGGGGAACAATTTTATAACACCCAGCACTATTTTCGTCAAACATCAAACAGTATGAATTTTTGTAGGAATCATGAACTCGTATGCACTGTCTTTTATACAGATAACGAGTCCTGGTCTACCACTCCCTCTGAACTTGAATTTACTTTTATTGGTCAGCTGTCTGAGACGCAATTTTGCATAAATCTCTTGCTCCTTAGCAATTGTCAAGCAGTGTAGTTATTCTATGAAATAATTAGTTATTCCACGAAATAACTATTGATATACGGTTAAAGTGAACAATAAATAACTTCAAAGTTATTTTATAAATTAATTGATCATAAGTATATATAGCTAAAGCCTTTCTAAAAATACATTTTATCCCTATTGAGGATGATTAATTGACAAATAAAAAGAATAAGCAGATGATATAACTTATTATTACTCATATTGCTAACACTAGTTAAACAGATAGGAGGGAAAAGAATACGTTTTGCATCTCTGTTACTGGAACAATTAACTTCTCTGCTCCTTGAACTTTAAGAATATCATAATGCTGGAGTGACCAATAGTCACGTGGTATTTTTCTTCTGTGCTGTTTTTGCACAATTTACTTTTGCTATTAAAGATAATAATTTTACACGAGTAAGTGCAGCACTGTCTTCCTTTGTCCCACGCTTATTTAAAAAAGATTCAAATCTCTTTTGCATTAAATCTTTCTTATTTATAGGTTGGTCTCCTTTTCCTGCAGAAGTCATTGCTTGAAAACACGTTGCAGAAATATCTGTTGATTATCCGAAGTGTAAAACGCTAACATAAATACACAGCGTCCAAATCCTACGTTTAAAAGCAACAGAATGAAGGGTATACACAAACACGTCATTGCAAAGTAGCAATAAGTGGTTCAAAACTGACTAAAAGCAGCTAGAATTCGTTCAAAGAACTTTCGACTGCTATATTTCATACCTGAGCGATCGCGTAATCGTTTTTCTATAGAATACCTAGTCAAATCGTAGAATTAAAGAATTTTATATACCTTTACTGATTTGTCTAGTTATTTCATGAAATATTTAGTTATTCTATGAAATAACGGATTTCACACTTCAACGGTAACATATAAACAAATGTTTATGCGCGTAAATTTTATTTCAGCCGAGTAATATAGACAAGTAAATGGAAAAATTGGTGCCTTAAAACTTTGTTTAATTCTGAAATATAAGCACTAATCGTAATAGTTTGGAATTTAATGTATTACATTTGTCTTAGGGATTCGGATTTTTATACGTTCAAAGCAGTGGAAACAATATTTTTGAAATATATTTTGATAATTAATGAAATTGACGAGAAAAATAAAAATGTAATTCGTGTATACGTATATAAACGAATATCACATAGATGCATAGGGTTACACACTATCCAGTTACCTAAAGAGCGTTGTAATGAGAATACGAGGGAAACAAAACAAAAAAAAAGCCTTTCTCGGTGGACTTTTTATCTGTAACATACAAAGTTATGTATAATTATGTGGATGTATGAAGTTATTAATTTCAATGGATAAGAAGTAACCCGAATGTATCAAAAGCGATAGCTTAATATGCGAGTACTTAAAAGTTATACATTTTCACACCTTTGCAGCGACGATTGTACAAATTAAGTACCTTCGCTATTGCAGCGGGATTTATTGATCAAAGTGGACTGTTAACAAAGAGCTTGTTCGAAAACTAATTCAACATAATTCAAGAACAAATATCGATTTACTCCGTAAAACACTCATATCCATCTTAGTATTATTTGATACAATTTACATCTGCAACATGTTTTTTGCATTTTGTTCATCTGCAATGTACCAAAGCATTGGAACATACAGGTATAGGACAAAATAAGAGGAACGCCCGTGAAAAAATAAAAATTTTTTTATTAGTAAGGGGTTAGGCCACCTTTGGCCTGAATGACAGCTTAACTGGATGTGGGATTGACAAATAAAGGTTTTGAACAAAAAGTTCATCGGAATTCATACCCATTCCTCGTGCAGATTCGTCTCTAGTTCAAATAGTGTGCGGGGAGAAGGAAACCGAGCATGGACTTTGTTCTCTAAAAAATCCTAAAAACACTCAAAGATGCTCAGATCAGGTGGCTGGAGACTTCATGTTAGATGTTCCACTTCCTCATCATGCTCATGTAACGATATTTGAACACAGCAAGACGTATGAACAGGGGCGTTGTCAACTTGGAACACAGGACGTTCTCCCGGAAAAGATGTTTGAAGCATAGGGTGAAGATGATGTGCGAGAATGCTTCGCGATAATGGTCGTCTGTGATCATACCCCTCAAGACAAGGAGAGCCCCAATTCACGCGAAGGTATTGCTCCCCATACCATCACAGAACCCCCTCCATGTTTCATGGTTGGAACTAGGCAGTTAACATGAAATTTTTCTGTCGGTATTAGCCTGACGAACACACGTCTGGTGGTCTGGAATGATGTAAGTGAGGATTCACCAGATCAGATTATGATGATCTGTAGCCACCCCATACATTAATACCTTCCTGTCTATCTGAAAATCCGGATGGATGTGTTGGTGGACTTAAATGATTGTAAGACATTATTCCAATTCAAACTGATTTATTGATTCTTATCAGATATTATGAATAGACACAACACAATTCTAATTAAGATAAATAAACGAGAGTAGAGTGTGCAGAGGTGAGATTTAAATACAAGCGGATAATAATACAAAATTTAAACTGAATCTAGGACAGCTTAAAAGCGCACAATTACAACTACGCCTCACAATAATAATTTGATTTACTTAATCAAAGTCACTAACCTTATATTTTACTGCTGCGGTTCCTTCGTGACGAACTTCAGGCACTCAAATTAGCTGGATGAATTGACGAAGACTCCAAGCTCCGATATAGTGAATTTCAATACTTTTAATCCGCTTCTCTTCACGCACATCAAAACGTATCAAGCCCGCTTCACTTGTCAACAACTACGTGTCGACTTCTCGATCTCTTCACTTTACTTCTCACTTCCTCTTACTTAGTTCTCTTCAACTCGCGAAAACCGAATTCATAATATTCCTTATTTACATAAATCACTCTTGGCTCTCGATGAAGGTTGGTTGAAATAAATAATTTGAATTAAAGATAAAAAGAAGAGGTTAGTGAAAAATCGTATAGATCCGTCACAAGATGACATTCCCATTAAAGTTGTGTCCAGAGTTTAGGTGGTCTCAGCATCACTATAGCATCTTCATAGCATTCCGCGCCGAAACTAAATGTTTTGAATAGCTACTCTGCCCATGTGAATGTTCGCTATGCAACTCCCGTTGAATATGTTTCAATGATACATTGTTCTGTAGTTGGGTATTCATCTCGGATGTTATCTGTGGCAGTGCAGTCTTGCGTTTTAGGGCGATTATCCTCTTCAACACACGTCTATTACGTCCATTAACTTAGACTTTCGCCCACTGTTGTGCTTCGCAGCTTACACAAACCTAGTAGGGTACTTCGCACCCTACGAGGTTTGTGTAGGCTGTTATAACCCTTGAAACAGTAGTAATTGAAACACCCACAAGATTGGCTGCTCTGGACATGGACGCTCCGGCAAAGCAAACTCCAATATCATGACGCTTTTCACGTCGGGTATAATCACGCTTTGCTAGGAACAGAATTTTATCATCCAACTCTCACACTACCAAACGCTTGACTGACATCTTTTTCGTCGCCACCAGGTGGCCCACTGTTGCGACACGCCGTAGCCGTTTATTCGACGGCCGAAGGACGACGCATTTTTAAATAGGTATTCCTATTACTTGGTCCTATACCAGTATATATTACAGCAAATGCTATGCTTTGATTTTACTCAATGCTATACGTTCGTTTTATTCAATGTTCGCTTTAGTGATCAGATTGTTTTCTCATTAGAAGGAGTGATAATGTTTGAGGAAATAACTCGCATACTTCAGGTACACTGGTGTCCAAAAGTTAAGAATAAATCGTAAAATTCGAAAAACATGGAGTAAATATTCGTAAAATTATTCCAAATTTCTTGAGGATATTAATTGGGTAAAGAAGAAACATTGGGGTTTATGCAAAATTTTTCAGTCGACTACGTCCTGAGCGAAACATCGGCGCATGTCGGAAAGCGGAGAAACCGATTCACGCAGCATAGACAGTTCAGACGTTTCGTGCAACTGCTGTGCGAAGGAAAGACGCCAATTGGTTATGTTTAAGAAAGGAAGAATCGTTGGAATGCTGGAATCCTCACGATCACAAACCGAAGTGTCTCGAATTCTGAATGTGGACCAGTCTGTGATCTCAAGACTGTGGCAGAGGTTTCAAAGAACGGGAAATGTTACCCGACAACCAGTATCAAGTCGACCAAGTGTCACAACTCCTCGCCAAGACCGATATCTGGTAATAAGTGCGCGACGTCAGAGGGGCAGTACTGCCAGAGCACTGGGTTCGGCGCTCACAGTCGCCACAGGAATACGAATTTCGAGACAAACTGTTTACAGGAGACTCAATCATGCTGACCTTTATGCCAGAAGACCAGCAGTTTGCATTCCCCTCACGTCTGCGCATAAACGCGCTCGTTTGAACTGGAGTTTGAAACATCAATATTGTAGTGTGGGAAAGTGGGCCAATGTGATGTTCAGTGATGAGTCCCGGTTTAGTCTGAGTAGTGATTCTCGGCGGGTAACGATATGGAGAGAACGTGGAACACGTTTTGAACCAAGAAACATAACGGAAAGACATCATTTTCCATCAAGGGGAGTAATGGTATGGGCAGGCATCATGATGGACGGCCGCACGGACCTCCATTTCTTTGACACGGGGTCTGTGATTGCTCAAAGATACAGAGACGAAGTTCTTGAGCCTTATGTTCGCTTGTTTCGAGGTGCTGTCGGTCCAGACTTCATATTCATGGATGATTAATGAGCCATGTCACCGAGCGGTGCTGATTGATGACTTCCTTGAAACGGAAAACATCCAGCGCATGTCGTGGCCTGCGAACTCCCCTGATTTAAATCCTATCGAGCATGTATGGGATATGCTCGGGAGACAAATTGCAGCCCTTTCGCACCCACCAAGCTCCGTTACAGAACTGAAGAGAGCTCTCCAAGAAGCTTAGAACCGTTTGAGCCCACAACTCATTCATCATCTCATAGCAAGTATAGTAAATCGCTGTGCAGCGTGCCTGGCTGTCAGAGGTAACCACACGCCTTATTAAACTGCAGCATCAGTATTTTATTTATTGTTTTCTTTCATTTTTTCTTTAAAGTGTGAATCCTTGCTATGCTCAGTTTTCTTTCAAACTGCTACCTTTGGATGATAAAATTAATTATTATCATTCTTTTGATTTGCTTCCTTATTTTATAACCATTTTACACTCGCATATCACGTTTCCCGCCATTCTGATTTACAGTTCCTTCTTTATTCACATAATTATCAATTATACTTAACTTTTGGACACCAGTGTACATATGCCTTTCAACGAAAACGTAAAATATCTGTTTAGAAAGGCACCGTAAAAACCATTTACTCAGTCAGGGTATATTCTATACCGAAGACCCAATATTCCCACATGAAATTCTTCCAGAAAAGCTGAATCATCTAGCTGTGTTTTCAAGTTGACAGGTGGCTTCAACATGCCAAAGCTCATCAACATTTTAACAGAGATACACGAGAACAGTTACAGAGATTTTGATTGGCTGTGGTGGACTAATCACATCTAAAATTACCAATGAAAATTTTCACAAATACATGTTATTTTCCTTCTAAATGTAGCATGATATTTAAGTACTTGCTGTAAAATGAAAAAAATATCACTAATAAAAATTATTGAATATAACTGGAATTATTTCTATAACACAACTTATTTATTTACCATGGACACTGTATACCAAGATTTTTCTTTCTCTTACCCTCTCTATATGTACACCGCTAACCATTAAAAAGCTACACCATAAAGGAGAGATAATACAAACTTCAAATTCACATATAAGGAAGATGCTGGGATATGCAAAGGATTAGCAATTCAGCGCAACCGCGACTCGAGGAGAGAGAGAAATGGCTTTTCAATCTCTCTATAAAAGGAAACTTACGCAGCGGGTTTTTCATTCAGAAATTGCATTTGAATGTAGGAAGGTTGCGAGAAGATCGTATTATGCCTCATATAAGAATAAAAAACGCCTACTAAAATGTGTTGGAATTTGATAGTGGCAGTATCGAGGGTTATTGAAAATGTGGTTTATTGGTTCGTCTTATTGTAACTCGTATTGATCGGAATCGAAAGACGGACAGTGAGTATGGAATCGATGAATTCAGAAGGATCTTATAGAGCACCAAGCAGGATCTAAGCGGCCTCTCGCTACTAACCTTCGAGGGGACAGGCATGCTGTCAGGTTGGCCTTGCAGGATCGTAGTCACATCACGGACCTTGAGCCAAGAAGTGGGCTTGTTTCCAGTATGACAAGTATCCACCATTACAGTGCAACGACAGACATTTAGAACAGCATGGACTATCTGCACAGCGACGATTATTGCAGCTTCCCCTGACACTGCAGCATAAAGCGTGGCAAATGTGGTGCGCCTAACAACAAAGCTAGATATATGCGTGACATCAGTCTTAATTCTGTGTGTAGCATTTGATGGACGTGTCTGGAAGCACCGAGAACACACGTGGCCCGCTTGTATTCAATAAAGTCAAATGGACCCTGCACCTGGTGTGATGGTATGGCCAGCCCTTGGGTACACAACAGGAAGACCTCTTGTTTGCGTCATCAGTAACATCTGAACAGCCAGTATTACACTTCTCAGATCTTAAGGCTGTGCTCTATCTTTGAGGCCACAGAGACATCTTGTTTGAACAAGATAACGCAAGATCGCATGTTGTCCATCGTGTCCTGACCTACCTCGCCGCTGAGGACAGCACTCACACACATTTCCTAAAATCTTCACACTATAAAAACATCGTCATGGGCTGCTGAGTGACTGGGCGGCTACTACCAACCCACCAGCTGCTAAGATTGATGAAATATGGCTTTTCGACAATATGGAATAACTACCCTTATTTGTCATCCAAGCTCCCCAGTTCGACTTGATGCCCAGCCGGGATAGAGCGACTTAAGCAGCAGCAATGTGTATTAATTTTGGACACTGTACAGCTCCCAATTCCCTACAAATTTAATCATGTTTCTACTTACTACGCTTAATGTGTATGAAAAGTATTTTACTTTCTTTTCTAGCGTTGCAATTTTAATGGCCAGCACTGTTCATGTGAGGTCAATCAAAATAATTGAAACTTTGTAATACAAAAAGTCTCTTAAGTTTTTCATACAGAAACATGTTTCAATTGTTTGTAATATCGGAGTCTACTCTGAACAGTATAATTAAAGAAAATACTTTTTCTGTAGAAAAAGTTACTCTTTTAAAATCGAAAAAGTAAAACTGATAAAAACTGAAATGAAAATTCAAAGAATTAAAAATTATCTCAGTCATAGAAGAGAAAAAATAGACTATTGTACATTGAGAGAGAGTTGAATCATTTCTAGAATTTTTCAGATATATTTGTGAATGTAGAATTCAGTAGTAGCAGCAATATTTTGTTTCATGTTATTCAGTAAGCTAAAATTCTTTGTCCTCCATTTATCAAAATTAATTTAATATATCAAGGTTTATTATATCGTGCACAAAAAGCAAGAAAAAGAGAGAAATAATAAAATTATACTTAAAATATATTTTATACTATTGTGTTTTAATGATGCTGCATGACATTGACAACTACAAAAGTCAAAGCAAATCTTTGTAAGCTATCTGGATCAATTAAATTGTGATTACATTATTTAAATCTTACAGTATATAACAAGGAAGTCACTACAAATTTGTTTTTCTAGAAATTCAGGACTAGTATGACCTCTTGAAATATTAATTTTGCTGCCATGAAATATGCATATTATAAAAAAAACTGTCTCTGACAGTTTCATTAAAAAATTATGAAAATCTGTACTTTTCAAATAAAGACAAGAAGTAAAATCAACAACTTTATTATTATTTGATTCAGACTATTATTTACAGAAAACTCAATATATTTTATTTACAATAAATTATAAGACTTTATAAAATCTATTGATAGAAAATTTGTATAATACAATATATTATTTAGACAGAAATGTATTGCAACCATAAAAATTCTGAGTGTAAACTCAAATAATTATACAGACTAGTAGAAGTAGCATTTTTTGTTTGACATATATTAAAATTAACATTTTATAAATCACACACATTAACAGCATTAGATAAAAAATTAAAGCATTTGTGCAACAATATATATTAAAAATTATTTCTTCTAAGAGTATAATAAAATAGTTAATAATTCTTCTAGCACTATAATGTAAAAGCTAATATTTCTTCTAGCAATGTAATATTATTTATATTGCTACCTAACTTTTGATATATGCTTTTGTCTTTTATTGCTGATTTGAAAAAATAAAATGACTGCCATTTCATAAACAAAAAACATAATTTTAGATGGAAAAAAATTAAATATTTAAAAAAAATCAAATATCACAAATTATTTTAAATAAATTTAATTAGCTTTTAACAAATTACCCATATTAACAAAAGCAACTATCAAGTTTTTCATTAAAAAGTAATAGTCATCAAAAATACAAAAAAACATCAGAAATTAAGGCAAACTTGGAAAACAAACTGTAACAAAACTGTCATCATCACAGTTCTTTCAATTGTTGACATTTTATAACCTCATTGCTAAATGCAAATTTTTAAAAAAATCTATAAATCTACTATTAGGCCCTTGTACTTGTAGATAACTAGACTTTGTAAGAAAGTAATGCAAGTGATAACAGTCCTACATACATGATGTATGCTAGTTCAGATACCTAAAAAAAATAACATATGAAAGTATTTCTTCCTCATATTTTACCATAAATAAAAATATTAAATGTAATATAAAGATACACAAAATCAATTAATGAATAATGATTGATACTTCAGCTGGAGAAAAATCAAAAGAACAAAAAGTGGATGTAATGGTGATAAGGAACTAATCTGATATTATAGGGCTAAGCACCAAGGGCTACTTGATGCAATAAAGGAATCACGCCAAGCAGTGCTTGTTGTCGCTGGCATGAAATCCAAGATGGTGGCCCAGAGGTAACAAATCATCAGAAAAAAAATTTTAAAGAACCGTTTTGAAATACATTGAAATATATTTCAATGAATAAGAATAGATTGAGAATAACCAATATCAATCAATAATGAATATCAATGTAATATAATAAAAATTATATTTATTAATAACAATATTATGCAGTATATAATAATCTTATAATATAATTTAATAGTAATTATAAAAAAGAATAATAATCATACTGTAATATAAAAAAAAATTATATATAAGAATACTCATATAACATATTAATTATAAATAAAGAAAATTATATATGATTATTATATACAATATAATAAGAGTTATATTTTTTATTAAATAAAATAATTACATAAATCATATTAAAATTAATAATGAATATAAAGTAAAAAGTGCTGTGATAACTTGCAATAATCCAAAAACTGCTAATTTCTGTAACAAATTGCATCAAACAAGGAACTTTTAAAAATGCCCTAATAAAAATTAAATAATTGCATTATTAATAATTAAAAGGACAGGCTTCATAATTTTTTTAAAAAATATCCTGGTACTCACCAAGAATATTCGAACATCCATATTTGAAAATAGAACAAAATCCAACAGAAGACTAAAGCAGCTGACTTGAAGAACAAATACAATGGAAATAGTTAAATTTTCTACAAAATCGAATTAAAATCGTCTTCAATTAATAGGGTTATCACGGGAAGAAAAACCAATAAAAATTAACTCTAATATACCTTATGCCCATGGTAACCACATTGGCAGGCAATAAAAATATCAAGATAACCATATTGTAATGTTATCAACCATCTTGGCAAACAAAAACAACTTGGCGCGTAGCCCCACAATATCAAATTAATACCCAAAATATCTAACATATTTTTATTCATATCTTTCAATAAAAAAACATATTTTGCATTTGATGTTTATTAAATTAGAAAATTATCTGAAAAAAAGGTTTTTTCTTTAAAAAAAGATATAAATAAGGAAATACAATAATATATTAAAAAACAAATGGAAGTGTATTTCATTAAAATTAAGAATGCATTAATTGAATATCTATTTATTGATGTTACCCTGTATACTTCTTAGAAAAGGGAGCGAGTTATCAAACAGGAGGTCCTTTAACTCATATTGTGAAGTCTACAATGTCAAGAAAAGCAGCATTTTGTATAATATAATACATATGAATAATCTTTTCAGTAGAAAATTGTTCATTTAGAGTAATAAACCATATAGTAAATTAATGTGCACAAAGAAATACTTTTAACCAAAATTTGGGTCTAAAATACAGGGAGAGATTTACATATGGATAGAATAAGATATTACTTTCTCAGTTCCTCAAAACTCAATTTTTCATAATTTTCAATACCTCAATGGATTGAAATGGTCTACTGAAACATAATAAATGCAAAAATGTCTGAGAGTTTAAAAAAAACACACATACACACACATTTCATATCCTGCAAATTTTAAACTGAAAGTGATTCAGTATGCTGAGAATCAAGGAAATAAGGCTGCATCATGGCACTTTGACTTTCCTCCTATGGCTGTCCTGACTGGAGAATGTGGAAAACCCACTAACTCTCAGACGTCAAAAATAGAGATAAACATGAGGCAAATCAGCAAGTTGGCCAAAACAGGAAGGAATGGGAGAGGGGGGACACTGAGTGCAAAGATATAAGCAAACAGAGGCTGTTTGAAAAATTGCTTTGGTAAAAATCATGGATCAAATAATCTCTAGATCAGTGATCTTCAAACTGTGTTCCACAGAACCTTGGGGTTCTACAAGTTTAAGGGACATGGTGCAATTTAAACAAAACTCTTTGATTTATTGGTTTTTATAATTTTTTTTTACTTGTAATCCATCAATATGGATTAAGTAAAACAAATTTTGTTCTCAAAACACTTATTTGCCATTGGGGTGCAAATAAAAACGAACATAAAAGTTGTCATAACTTTGAATTTTTTTAACTTAGAGTGCTCAAATTGTATTTGAACACTCGATTTTTGTCAATTGAATTCCACCAATGTTCCCTCAAAAGTAAAAAAGAACTGAAAAGAAAATTCTAAATGTGTATGGAAAATGAAATAACATTCTGTGTGGAGTTTGTATGTCCAAGAATATCTTAAGTATATTAAAACATTCTTCCTTTATGATTGTAAATATTCTAATGTTTATACTTCTGGACTTAACAAAATAATTTTATACTCATTAGTGCAAAGTTTTACAAATAAACATACATTTCTAATGGAAAAGATGCCTCTTATTCATTTATGGGGGGGGGGATCTATAAATGAGCATTTTCTTTAAAAAAAATTAACACCTGTAAGAGAATATTTCCCAGAAGAGAAAACTAAGCATGAATAGATAAATGTTCATTAGAGAACTACAATTAGATAGTTTACCAATGAAAGAAAGAAAACAACTTATCCATATATATCAACAGATTAGAAGGTTACAATCTAAATGTAAGCAAAAACAGTTACAAAGATTTAGGTTGCAAATTCAAGCAGAGTACACAAACTTTCTCAGAAAGCTGTAAACACTTTTAATACCATTCTATACAATGTATTAACGTGAAGATTTTTCTCAACTTACATGGCAACAAACACAAATTATAGAAGCAAATTAAATGAGAATATGAAATTTGATAGCAGTTAACTTCAATAGGGGTAAGCTTTGGGAGTTTGTGATATAAAAAATGCAAGTATATCTCAGTTACTAAGTATAATGCCTGGATTGGATGACACACAGAGCATAAATTAATATTAATAAGTAAATTATATTAAAACTTTTTAACAACAAATACAATATTTTTTTAAAAAAAACTTTACATAAAATATCTCTATAAAATGCTGATTTACTTCATGAGTGTTAGTTTAAGATATATTCTTCTAAGAGTGGAATAGGGTCCCCTGAAAACACTTCATAGTTCTAAGGGTTCAATGAGTCAAAAATGTTTGAAAACCACTGCTCTAGATATGATGCATCTTTATTAATAAAAACAGAAGCTTGGTAAACATTTTTTATTACAATTTTTTAAAAAGTATTTAGCAAAAAAAAAATTTTGCTGTCATATCAGTTGGTAAGCTAAAGTAGACAATGATAATCTGATAAAGTATGCTATGATCATAACTTTTCTTTGGCTTGTTTATGCTTTCCACAAGTCCCAGTAACATAGGCCTAGCTCCTCTAGCCTTTTACCTTGCTGTTTGTAATGGCAGCATATTTAGGCACAATTAAAGTAATATCAATTACTAAACAATCACCTTAATTCATATATAACTTTTATGTTCCAATATTATTTTTATCCCTAACTGCTGGATCATTCTAATGCATAATAAAGGCTGCTGCATGTTTGCAATAACTTATCTCCAAATTTTGAGATTATCTAAAGAGAGCAAGTAATTGAAAGTTTCTGTCAAAAAAGCATAATATAAATTTTATTTAAAATTTAGAAATAAATGCCATAATCACAATCATGTATCAATCACTAAATCACTGTTAAGTGATTAATCACTGTTATATAACTGTGTTTAAGAATTTTTTTTCCTTTGAAAAATGGAGAAGTAGAATGAAAAACACCATTATCAGATATTACACCACCTGAATGACAGTTACTTCACAGAAAATGACTTGAGACTGGAAGTACAACCTTAGTAAAATAATTACGAGTGGAACCAACTCTTTTAAAGCATAAATTTATATTCACTACAAAAAATATAATTTTAATAATTTACAATTGATATGCATTAGTTTGTAAGATCAAAAGACTATGTTTAATTGTTTAGTAAACATTATATTTACTTACAAGGGTAATTTAGAAATTTATAATATGTAACTTAACACAAAAAGAAATACAAAAAAAAAAAAAAACATTAGTTTTCTTAAATTTTAAAAATATACATAAACTGTCTGTCTTAAAAATTCAAATGTTTACCTATCATAGCACACTGGCTATAGGATGTTCTTGTAAAATTCAGCATAATCAATTCAAGTTCAGAGAGTTCAAATAACTATTATGAGAAAACAATTGAATAAAACTAGACTAAACAGGAAAAAAAGGGGGGTAGAACACAAAATACATACTCATGTTTTATGAGCCTGCAACCTTGAGTTATTTGAGCAGCTTCGTTTGTAAAATGACACGCAAAAAGTAATAAATTTCGAGGCTGAACTCTCCAGGCAAATCTCATGAAAAGTAATGAATATATACATAATGCTAAAAAAGTAAAAGGAACAGTTATAAATCAGAAATTCAAATACTCATAATAATGAAAATCAGTTTTATAAATGAGCACATAGCTACACTGCTGGAAATACAAAATGCAACACTTTGAAGGAAGCATTCAAACCATGCGAAATTTTACATCATGCGTTGCCGGTGATGAAATATGCAAATCATTAGCATTATAGCACGCACACACATCACAGGCAATCGCAGCACATGCCACAAGCGCTATAATAGGGGAGAACAGATTGACAACTGAAAATCAGTAATTGTTTTTCATGCATGTTTTTTTTGTGTGTCAGCTGTTTACCTAAACCTCATGGAAGACATTGATCGTCTTCTGACCAAGCTTCTGAATTCGACCAAGGAAGAATAGTAGCCTATAGGAATTGCAGAGTATCTTTCAGAGAAATCGGTTAACGTGTTGGACAAAACCAAGCAACTGTGATGGGGATCTGTCATTGCAGGATGCAGGAGGAAACGACGGATCTACAGGGCCGATCGCACTCACCTTGTTACTCCACTGATCATGATGATAGGCGGATTGTGCGCATGGCAGTGATGGATCACGCAGTCACATCACGAACCATAGCACACCAGATTTAGTCTGTTACGCATCATTCAGTGTACGCTTGTACCCTTCGACGTCATTTGAAGCAGAGTGGAATGTCCGCAAGGTGTCCATTGTTTCATTAACCTTGACTGGAAACCACAGGCGTTTTCGCCGCCAATGGTGCGATGAATGGCGGTCATGGAATACGGAATGGAATGATATTGTGCTTATTGACCAATCCCGCTTCTGCGTGCAACATCACGAAGGTCGGATTCGAGCTTGGAGACACCATGGTGACAGGCTGCTGAACTGTTGCGTTATGCATCACCACACTGGTCCAGCACCCAGTATCATGGTTTGGGGTGGTAGTATGCATTGCTGGTACACTGAACAGCCAATGCTATATCTTTGGAGCTCATGGTCCTCCCAAACATTTAGCGCTTGCCATCTGCCATATTCCAAAAGGATAATGTGCAACCACACATGATGCACAACATTCAAAAGTTCTTTACCCATCAGATTGAATTGCTTCCTTGGCCTGCTTGTTTTCCTGATCTATCGCCAATCGAAAACGTGTGGTCTATGCTAGCACCAATGACTGGAACGGGATACACCACCCCCTGCTACACCAGGTCAACTTTGAAAATTTGTGGAAGTCGCATGGAATGCTGTACCCCCAAGGATACATCCAAAGCAGTGGGGTAATGGAAAATAATTGCCCCCCCCCTGCTTGAGCCCCACAAGATGGATATTATATATATATATATATCACTTGCTAGAAAAAGTCTGCGCTCACCTACTACTGCTTACATAAACAACGAAAACAAATTTAAAAATCAGAATTTGAAATTTTTTTAAAGTTATTTTTTATTTAGTTCATTCCAAGTATTGAAAATAACAAAAGTAAACTCTGTTTGCTTTCATAGATTTTAAAATAAAGACAGGTTTGTAGCGATACCAACAAAAATCAAGTAGATAAAGTCTGCGTTCACTGTTTTAGTAATAACTATAAAAATTATTTAAAAAGGATAATGAGCTATTTAATAGCTGGTTGGATAACCCTGTCTTTTTAAAACCTCTTGAAGTTGTTTCGGCATTGAATTAACATGTCTAGTGGTTTCTTCGGAGCTTATCTTCTCTCATTTGTCCTTAAGAACACTCTACAGCATATCCTTGCTAGATATATTGTGTTGACGAATCCTACACTCCAGAAAATCCCATAGATGTTCTATAGGATTCAGACCAGCTGACTGTGGGGGGGGGCATGTGCAGTTGATTTGGGACATTGTACAGGAGCCAAAGCTTCACAATCTCAGTGCAATACTTAGGATCGTTGTCATGTTGGAAACGAAACGACAATCCTAGGCCAAGTTTGGTGGCATTTTCCTTTTTAAATTGTTTTTTAGGATATCGAGATAATCTTATTTGCTCATAAATGATTCGATATACTCCAACTTTCCAACAACATTGCTCGCCATGCACTCCTATACCATGACACCACTGCCGCTGTGCTTTACTGTTGGTTCTAAATGCTCTTTTTGAAGCGCTGTGCAAAGTTTTCTCAATACCAATTTATGACTTTTTATGTCAAAAATGCAAAATTTGCTCTGATCGGAGAATATTAGTCCTCCAGAACTCCGGAGGCTTATGAATATGCTTTTTTGCAAAAGCTATCTGTTTCAGCTGGTTGGTCATTGAAATATAAGACTTTCTGCAAGCCAGTCGACTACGATATCGGGCCTTTTTCAAGATTTAACCATGTTTTTATAGATTTGCTTTCTTGTCTGTCTAGGTGGAATTTTGTAATTGGTTTTAAGATAACTTCCCGATGAGCTAGAAACTTGAAATTTGGACCATAGCTCAGAAATGGATGACAATGCATGAAAATGTGAAAAAAGAAGTTTTAGTCTCAAATCCTGGCTCCCGAAGGGGCGGATCCCATAACTCCGGAACTTAGACGAATTTACACGAACAAAGACTCCCCGTTGATAGCACGGGTCGAGTTGCGACTACGTATAGAATTTCGTGGCTCTGGGGTTAAAGAGGGGACCCCAGTTACCATATTTTTACTCGCTTTCTTGTATGCCTGTCTGGGTGGAATTTCATAATTGATTTTAAATCAACTTTCAGATGAGCTAGAGACTTGAAATTTGGACTATAGCTCAGAAGCTAATGACAATGCATGCAAATATAAAAAAAAGAAGTTCTAGTCTCGAACCCAGTCTCCCGAAGAGGTTTGTAAGTCTGTCCGGGTGGAATTTTGTAATTGATTTTAAACTAATCTCCCGATGAGCTAGAGACTTGAAATTTGGACTGTAGCTCAGAAGTGGATGACAATGCATGAAAATGGTTATAAAAACATGGTACATAAAAAAAATTTGTTAAGAATATTATTTCTTGCAGTTTCCGTACAAATGATTTTCTTAAACTTTTTGTGAATGTCTGTTTCTATTTGAGTTGCTGTTAAAAACATTTTTTTTTCACCAAGGATATCATACTTGGTTTTTCTTCGATTGTGAGTTTAGATGGATGACCTGAATCAGGTTTGGATGTGTAAACTCCTGTAGATTTAAAGATATTAATAACATGCTGGATAGATGAATACTGCCGTTTAGCGGATCTGGCAATATCCCGACTTTTTCCATCTTTCCATATTTTCACAACGGTTTTATGCTCACTTATACTAATTTCCTACCTTTTATTTTTCATGTCCTTGAACTGCTTCATATCTCACAAAAACGTTAAAATTATTACATCACAACTTTCTTAAGCTATTTTACTTGATAACTGAATGCAAAAACTCTGTTAACCTAAAATGCCTGTTGATAGAAATTTCAAGAATATTCAAATAGCGAAAAAGCACACTTTTTCTGCCCACAATTTGTGTACTTTGCTAGAAAACTCCCGTTATCTTGCATAGTTTTAATTCAAAATTAACGAATTCTTGCTTGCTCAATATTTAAATAATAGTAAACAAATTCATGATATATTGTTAGAAAAAAATTATACTTCTATTAAATTTTACCTTTTCAGTATGATTTGTTATGGGTGAATGCAACTTTTTCTAGCAAATGTATATACATTGGAGGCCAAAATTGTGGACACTTTTTAAAGTTATGTTTTTTAAGTTTGTACGCTAATAGAAAATGTTACATTGCACTAAATGCCAAGTCTTTTATATCATTTTAAAGACAATTTGATACAGAATTCAACACAAAAAAAAAAAAAATTCTAATATTTGAAACATAGTGAAAGTTATGCTGCAAAAACTATCAATATACATTAGATACTGATGATCACAGTGAATTATCAGTGCTTAGTGGGGTAGACTTAATTTTTTATTACACCTTCACATTGATGTTTTATTGAGCTAAAAATAGTTTTAAGCTCTTCCTTCGTTATTACATGATGTCAAGAAACAATTATATCCTCAATTAGTTCCTTTTATTTCATGGGTACCTCATTTGGTGAAGAGTTTTCAAACGGTGCCTCAAGTTTTCGATTCAAGGTCAGGATTGTTTCCTAGCCAGGACAACAACTCAATGACCTTAGAACGATATCAGTCTTTCAATTACTTTTGTGTGGCAGGGGCAGAATCTTGCTGAAAAATAAATGAATCATTTTTGGTAAATAGATCCCTGATGGAAGATAAAAGTTTGGGTTCTAGAGTGGTGCCAATGTATTTTCTGACATTCAGCGTCCCATCGATGATATGAAGGTGACCTAAACAATCAGCTGATATGCATGACCACATAATAAAACTATGCAGGTACTTCACAGTTGGCTCGATGCAGCCAGGATGTAGCATTCTCATATTATATGTCTCACATATTTTTGGTCATCATTACTGAATAATATCTTAGTTTCATCCCTCCATATAACTTGGGACCACAAAACATTTGCCCAATTAATGTGTTCTTTTGAACACTGTAGTCTTTTATAGCACTGCTGTAAATTGAGATAAGGCTTTCTTTGTGGTTTTCTATCTTTAGTTCCAACATCTACTAATGTTCTCCTGGTTGTTTTTTAACTGACAGAAACACCAGCATCATTCAAATAACTCTGATGACAATTGATGAATTTTTTTATCTTGGACACATAGCATTTTATTTTTCTGTCATCAAACTGATGTGATAAACGTTTTTCAGCCTTTCCCTGTTTTGTTTTATTAAATTTGTCTGCTGACATCTTAAACAAAACTCTCAATCTCCTGGTGTAGTCACTGAACTACCCAACAGTCTTGCAATTTTAACATAGGAAAGGCCACTTTCTCATCTCACATATCTTTCTAGATGTTTAATCTACTCTTTTATTTGATGTCATTGTTTTTTGACTAAATATTATTGTTGCCATGGCCATGAAACAGTCCTGACCTAACTCCTATTGAAAACTTGAAGCACCGTTTGAAAACTATTGCCCGAATGAGGTACTCATGATAAAAAAAAAAGCTAATTGAGGATATAATTGGTTCCTGGCATCCTGTAATAATAAAGGATGGTCTTAAAACTATTTTTAGCTCAATGAAACATCGATGTGAAGCTGTAATAAAAAATAAAGGCTATCCCACTAAGCACTGATAACTCAATGCCATCATCAGTATCTAATGTATATTGATAGTTTTTGCAGCATAACTTTTTTGCATTGCAAATATTTGAATTATGTTTTTTTGTATTGAATTCAGTATTAAATTGTCTTTAAAATGATATAAAACACTTGGCATTTTGTGCAATGTAACATTTTTTATAAGCATACAAACTTCCCCTCAGGAGGCTCGCCTTCTTTAGGTGAGTACGGGTGTCACAATCCCGAGGTGCCCTTGTGATCTTTTCCTTTTCCCACGGGGTTTACTGTCTTTGGTAAACACAGGCTTCACGAACCTGGGGTACCCCAGTGATCCTTCTCTATTTTCGACCCTCTTTCTTGTCATTCAATTCATTCTTTCTTTCTCTTCCCATCTAGACCACAGATATTAAAACAAATGTTTGGTGCAGTATAGCCGAAATCGGCTCTTGCGCCAATAAACCCCAAAATCACTCTCATATAAACTTAAAAAACATTACTTTAAAAGTGCCCCCAACTTTGGCCACCACTTTATATATATACAAAGGATTGCCAAACTATAACATAATGTACTTTATACATCACGTAAAAATACTTAATATTAAACTTATAACTGAATACAAAATCAACTGGGTCTCAGAAAACGAAGTAAATAATGTAAAACATTAGAGAGTATTTATAATATTTATTAAAATAGGAAATCTAATGACAGATAACTTGGTAACTTAAATAAAACCGAACATTAAGAAAGACACAAACACTGTAAAATAATTTTCGATTTCAAATTCTTATGAAAGAAAAAAGTATCACTTACCTTATTCTTCGTTTCTGAATCTCGAGATGAGCTTAACCTAAAGTTCGATTATATTCTAGCATAAATACTGCAGCTTTTAATAAGGAGAGTTCTTTGTATGATGCAAAAAATGATTTCATGAAAAAAAGAAATAAAAAAACTGATACATTCCAATTGAATACTCATAAATCTAGACCAAATAATCATTTAAAATGCTCTCTATACTTTTCCAAGTATTGTAATACTATTTTACTCGAAAAATTACGAAATGAACAACTTTGCTAAATGAAAATGAAATACATGGGGGGAGGGAACTAAAGACACCAATTAGTCACTCTGTTGCTTCGTAAAAAGTAAATCATGTCTTTTTTTCCTCCCTACAACTAATGTAAAGTGTACTATAATAATGACAGTGATGAATTTTTATATCTTCCTAGCATATTATCCAATTCTCCATCTGACTTTTGTTTTATCTGTTAGTAATTTAGGTCTAAAAAGAAACCCCGATGAAGAATAGTATCCCTCGTTGCGGGGATTACAGTAAATAAAAAAAAGAATGTTTTCTGATATGGTCATTGGGTCAAAGATATCCAATAAGCATATTAAAGTTTTGATTTGGAATGCCTTTGTGACGGATCTATCTGCCTCCTTCCTTTAATCCTCTTGGGAACTTTTTGGTCTATGAATTTGAATTTACTTGCAATGCACCATCTGAAGAAACAACCATGATTATGTAGATTAGGTCAGATATATATAATCTAGGTTTTCGAGCTAGTGATATTGAGAATCCCAGGAGGAAGATAGATTGCCACCAATCAGGGATTATTCTATTTTTAGTGTGATTCAGAAATTAGACAGTGAAAATAATTAAAGTGACAATTGGTCACTATAGTTAAGTTAGAGCTCAGATATTTAGAGCAGTGGATTGATCCTGATAAAGGAGGATCAAAAAATTTAAGTCTTCTCATAATTTGTGCCTCTTGCTGTTGATTCTCATATTGCTCAGATTAGGAACATCTCTTCTAATTTGTATTTACAGAATTCTGTCAGTTAACAATTTGTGTGTTTAATAAATAGTTTGTAAAGTAATATGGCGAGTCCTCCTTCCCTTCCTCCCACAGTTTTAGGCCGGGTTAAGGGAAGATCTCAACACGTATAACTTTAGATCGCCAATTGGAAAACCGCTTAAAAATTCAAATAAAAAAAATGTAAAGTGAATTTTGAGAAAATCTTAGTCAATGGCGTCGGTCAGGCTTTGGGCCCCCTAGAAGCCTTGGGCCCTCCGCAGTGCAGGGGTTAACGTTATGCCACTGATCCAAAGCCTCTTTGATTCTTTGCCGAGGTGTGTGGCAGTGGTTATAGCCAACAATGGTGGCTACACTAACTTCTGATTTTGTCATCATCCACACATCACAAGAGGCTGTAATTTTAATTGTTTGATCTTTGTGCAACATGTTATCTGCGGAATAAATTTCAATGTGATTCCTTCTTGATGTTGCATTTTGTGTGGCCAGCAGAATATTAGAAACATATTCTTACCTAGAGTCATTTTACCACTTATAATACTAGGATCTTTTTTTATGTCAGCTATAGCTGCAATTGGAATTCCCCAGTTAGCCACTGAAAAAATAATTTTTTAGATATTAGTACTTTTTAAAACTATTTGAATTAGAACTTAAGTAATAATATGAATAAGTATTTGAAAGTATTAGAAAATATTAGATTCAAAAAATATAAATATTCAGCTATAAAACATCTTGAAGTAAGTATTCTAATAAAGCTAATTTTTGTTTTCAGTTTTTAATGCTTTACAATCTTGGAGCCCAATTACATTTCTTTCATAAAACAGAAAATACTCAAGAACAGTTTTTATTTATAGCCCTGTGCCTGAGTGGTAGTGCACTGCGCTTCCACGCCACAGGTCCGGGGTTCATATCCCGCGCTGGACAAGGTCAACTCAGCCTTTCATCTCTTCAGTGGGTCGATAAATGAGTACCAACCTTGCTTAGGAACTGAACTTTGAGGGTTTCCCGTCAGACTGACCACTAGACCAAAACGTGCACATGCACCCCAGCGCCTAAAGTCACAAAAACTGAGATAGACACAGTAGGCCTTGGCCTTCATGGGTTCAGTTCAGTTTTTATTTAGTAAAAAAAGGAAGACATTTACAAAATTCATTTGAAATACCCAAAAATATCAAAAAAATACTTAGATATTGTTTAAAGATACAGAATAAGTTGGAAAAAAAAACAAAATCATGCAAAATAGCAAAGTTAGAAAGAATTTAAATTTAAAATCAATGTCCATTGAATAGATAAATTAAGATATTAGAAGATTTGATACTAAATGAACAAGAGTGATATTCTCTTGCTTTCATTACTTAGAAATTTTAAAATAAAAAGATTCATTTAAACCTTAGTAAAAAGTTTAGATGAGTCTCAGGGGGAGGAAAAACTATGAGGTAAGTTCAAAGCCTTAAGTTTTTAAAGAATATCAACATTTGTAGAAGCTATGATGCAAAATTCATAGTTAATATGAATGCCATGCGAGACATTTCAGTGATCTATGACAACTACACAACATTAAAACAATTCTCTTCATCTAAAATTTAATGTTACTTTTTAGTAAAATAAATTCAGAAGTAATATATTATTCTATAATAGTTCATTTCTAGTTATGCATATTTGCATTTGAACTTATAAAATGAACATTTTATTATTGCATATTTTTTGACATAGGACTAACAGAAGAAAACTGATATTCATATTAAACAATGATTAACTAAATTGTTTGATATCCTTATACCAGGTGTCCAAAAAGTAGGGCTACACCTTTCAAACTTTAATTATAAATAAACAAAGATAACCACTTATGGTTCTTCATGCTTCATAATGAAAATACCAAAGTTTTTTTTTAAATATTCTATAGCTCAATTTCAATGTGCTCTTCATTAGTCGGGCACAACACATCGAGTCTATATGAATGAAATCTCAATTTCTGCTAGGGCAGCCAGATTTTGTTTTTGACTATAAACTACCTATCATCATCTATCTTTCACGCCACTTATAAATTATGGATATTGAATGTGGACTTCATTTATAGGAAGTTCGAAATTTAGGTTGTACATGTGTTGCAGATTTAAATTCAAAAAATCATGCAACAACTTGAGCAGAAATGCTTCATATAGCAATATCTATTAGATCTCAATTACAGAACAAGGAAAAAAAGCTTTTTCATAATTAGTTTTATAGCTTTCAAAATGCAGAATACACTATACATAGTTATATTATTTCTCTAAGACTTTTGGACTTGAATTAAGAAAAAATGTTGATACATTTTACAGCAAATGGAATTTATTTTTCAAAAAATATAGAGCTTAAAATCCCTTTTAAAAAATTAACACAAAAAATTAAAATGATAAATATATTTATATTTTTTTTAAAAAAAGGATTTTTTTTCATATTTTTATTAATTTATTCAGTATTTTAAAGATATATGTCCCTTGAAAAAGGAACTAGTTATTAGTAAAAATAATATTGCTATGCCTAATATTTTCACTAATGTTGATTGATATAAAATTAATTTCCTCCAGCATTCATAGAATAATCTGTTTTATATAAAAATGTTAAACACTATTTCATTTTTTTTAAAAAATCATTAATATTCAACAATTGGATTGAATATAAATGTTTGTATTCAACTTGGATTATTAAACCTGAATCTTAAAATAATTCAGTTTGAGTTCCATTTTTTAAGATATGCCTTTTTTAAAAAAATGAATCTAATTCCAAATTTAGAAGTATGCATTAGATTTCAAAAACAAATAAAGTTTTGAATACCATATATATTTTCCAATTGAAATTTTTGCAACTTATAGTTCATTATATATTTTCAAGAGAAATAAAATAATAAATGTTTTAAAAAATAAAATTTTCTTACCAGGCCCCCAGAAGTGCTGGAAAAAAAAATGAAAAAATCAGCTAACATGCATATTACTAATCAAAATACTTAAACACATTTTATTCCCATAGAATTTTAGAATTGTCTTTTACAGCACATAAAAGAAATCTTACTAGAAAATGTTTAGAAAAATCTCATTAAAAAATTTACAAATTACACAAGCAAAATGTTCACACATAATATTTTAGCAAAATTATATTACTCATGGAACTGAAAATTCCAAATTAATTTTTAAACTTGGATGTTTAATTTTCAATGAGTTTTCGCTTTTATTCCAGAATTTTTATAGCTAAAGTATATTATACCCTGAATTATACTGTTGCATATATATATATGTCAGGTTTGAAAAGATTAGCTTCAAAATTAAGTGAGTAATAAATAAAAATAGAGCAAACTCTTTACCATCGCATAAGGATTTGTGGGTAAATAAGCCTATTTAAAGGTGGAGCGAGCGCTGACGAAGAAGAACGCATACTCGAAAAGGCTTAGCTAGTGACTCCTCATTGAATTACTGTCTATTGTTCTACTCGGTTGTGCGCCAAAGAACCCCCATGTTGGATTTTATATGATTGAAGCGGAATAAAGAAGTATTTTTAGAGATGATGCCCTCCTCATTTAACCAGCAGGCCTGGGGCCTGTCATATATATATGTACTGATTTTACATTCAGAATCAAACGGTTAAGTCAAAACTTATCTTTTATGCTCATAATTTTTAAAACTAGGCAATTTGTACAAAACTAAGTAAATTCACATTCAGACTAATAATAATAATCTATAACATTTTACATACAAATAGAAACAAGAACAGAGAAGCACAAGAAAGGAATATTAAGATTTAAAACTTCATTATCTAGCACCACATTCATAGAATCTTTAAATTGATGCAAAACGAAACTAAAATGCCATTTCTAAAAAAGAATGTTTCACTGAGATACTGAATAAAACACCACAGAATTTTATTTTGTGTTTAGTTAATACTCAATAAAAATCGGTAACATACACAGTTTAATATCAACTAGCTTGTCTAAAATGTATTTTTTCAAAGTAAAACTTGTCTAAGGTAAGCAAAATTAATATTTAAACAAAAAAATTTTAGATTACAATACATTTGTTCATAAATTTCATAGCCTTTTCATGATTCTTTATGAAATAATTAGCATTTATAATTATGGGATTTATTAAAAATTTTTAAAATACCTGTCTGTAAAAAATAATGAAAAATGTATACCGTATTTTCCTGTATATAATCCGCAGTGGCATACTATCCGCAAAGCCGTTTTTTCAAGTGCAAAAATTAAAAACGTTGCATAATCCGCAGCAATTTTTACAGCGAGTAATCCAAAATATATACTGCTGATAATATAGTGTCAGATAAAAAAAATATAAACAATATGCTTAAAATTATAAGTAATAGATTGCACAGAAAAAAAATTTTTGTAAAATTCTTTTTTCCCATCGAACATTTATTATTACCATAATTTCTAAACTTTCAATCTTAATATCTGTTAATTTCGATGTCTAAAGGCTGTAATTTCTTTGTCAGTCCTGCAGGTTTTAGTTGCAGATGTGGACTTAGGGCATTTTTACATTCTCACTGGGATGTGCTTCATCGAGTCCATAATTAAAAAAAACTTTGGGTCACATTTTTCAAAAATAGCCTTGTCTTCTCCCCTCCACAATTGAATATTTGATTTGTCAACGTCAAACTATCTTGCAGTTTCCCGATTTTATACTTTTTGGTAGCCTTTTTTATAATGTTTAGTTCAAAATCAGCCATGTAATTTACACACTCTCGCTTCAACATGACGATACATGAACTTGAATATTTTCAGGACGAAACAGCTCAGGTCAAGAAAGAATGTGAAATGACCAGCATCTGTAATATCTTTCCAAGAAACTAAACTTGTTCTTACACATAAGTGCACAAAACTGATTGTAGCTGAAATATGTCAGCCGATTCGAAAAAGCTTTTAGCGCCCATCTATTATTTATTTTATAAAACATAAATAGTATATTTCATTCAAAACTTTATTGTACGCGTTTCTGATGGAGAATGTTTTTATCATATTATCCGCGGTGGTGTATAATACGCACAATGAAATTTGAAACTTTTTCACACATAATCCGCGGATTATATACAGGAAAATACAGTAGTTTTATGCATCCCAATTCTGTTTAAAAGGACATGAAACAAAAAGGATTTCTTGAATGAAAAAAAATGCTGCAAATATAAGCAAACTAAGCCATCTCTTTTTTTTTATTTATTACAACTATTTTTTAACTACAATTTGAGACAAAGTTTAAGCATAGCGTTTCTTATGCAGAAAATTGCAAAAAAAAAAGAGGGGGTAGGGGGATTTATGTTGATGACCAAACTCTGGCAATAAATTGCTGGAAAACATATCAAACAGTTCAGGAAAAATACTGAAGCTCAGTAAGTCTTATAAGTGTAATGTTATTTACAGAATCAAGAGAAAAGTCTCGAAAAAAAAGCCAAGTTTAAGGTGCCCATAGATTTTAATTAAAAGTAAATGTGCATTGTAAAATAAGTTTGTATTAATTCTAGGAACTAGAAAATCAATTCTGGAAACTGAATAAATATATAGAAAATCTTTACGTTCTCTAACTATCAGAAATATTGTAAGAAAATACAAGTTCCCTCATTTTCTGGGAAAAGGCTCAACACCAACAAAACCAATTGAAAATCTTTACTAGCATCTGAAATAAACTACATAAAAGTGCCAAAGGAATTTTGAAAGAATATCATTTTTGTGAACAAAAATAAAACTAACATTTGGGGCAAGTTGATTGATTATTTATTAATATCGCACTCTGAAAGCAACACTTACAAGGCTTATGGCAACAGACCTTGTAATTTTGAATCTCCTTTAAGTGAGAAGGACCACACCTGAGTTGGCACTCCCACACAACTCTTCCACATCACACCAATGTAAGGAATTTGAGCCTAAACAGATATAATATGCATCAGCCCCATACACAGCAAATCTTTAGTGCCACCAGGACTTAAACGTACAACTCAACAGGAACAACATTGACCATAAATTCATGACCAAAAACATTTTTAAAGTGGACAACAAGCAAAGAAAGTAAAAGCACAGTAAAAATGCATACATTACAGTAAAATATAAATGCAACAGCTAAATCATTTAGAGTTTCATGATGAGCTGTAGTATAGAGAACTTAGAATTTGGACAAACATATCTATCTGAACATTTTCGTGAAATTTGAAGCTATATACATTTAAAAACAGCAACAAATTTTTTTTCAGAATGTTATGTTCTTTTCAACCTTATCTGAAAAACAAAACAAAGCAAACTATTGATATTTACAATCTGTGTCCTCTATCAATGTCTTTGTGTGATTAATTTTAAAGAATATGTTTAGGATTCTTCAAAGCAAAGAATCAATGAGAACCAACTTTTTAACAAGCAAGATATACAGTAGCATTTAGTCAAAAATAGTTCAAAATTTAAAAAAAAAACTGTCACGCAATATCTATGAAAATTAACATCTACATCATAAATACTTTTTCCTTAAAAAGATAATAACTGTTTATCAATCTATTTCATATTTTTTTCATTATTTAATGTACAGTATGTCAGTGTACCATTTTGAATATATTTTTTTATTAATTTTTTTTAGTTTTCAAATACAAATAGTTGCATTATGTTCAAAATACATCCTGAATTATGATTTATCATGAGAGTGATATACTTTTATTAATTTTTCTTTGAATACATCAAAGTTGTACATGAACGTAAAATCATGTGAAGTTGAATGAATGATGTTCCAATGCTTTTACCATCAAAATGTATGTATTTTGATACACAACAAATACAACAGATTTTAGAAGATTACAACACAGAATCTCTTAATGAAACATGCACATAATAAAATACTATGCCTTACATTTTTTCTTACATCAAGAAAAAAAATTAAGTAAATACCTTTTCTTTTATTAAGAATTAAAATAAAAATTAAGGGTACAAATTAATGTACTAAGGAGTAACAATGAAATACAAACATGCACTTAAGTGTTAAATTTCAATCATTTTAATTGAAGGCACTATGTAAAAATAAGTTTTTTGTTTAAAAAATTCTACTTGCATCAAAATTTACAGCAGCAATAATAGTTTAGTGTTGCTATATCTCAAATAGTGTACTAAAAATAAGTTATTATTAATTTCATGTTATTTAAATAAGAATTCATTAAGAATAATAAATACTTACAGTGCTGAGCAGAAAAGAAAAAAATCATTTCAAACAGCATTTCAGAGAAAAGAGAAAAACATAACAGATATTAGTTTCAATTGTCTTGCAAACTAAACTATATAAAAGTAAAATATGTTATAGTACAGAATACTTGTAAAAGTTGCTTCAAAGTATTTCTTCAGTAAAATTTGTGAACTCACTTTTTAAGTTGACTAGTTTGGATTTATGGGAAACTTGAAACTATCAAGACTTTGTGGTATTCTAAAGTATATTTTAACAAAAGTATTGCATAAGAATTGTGAAAATATTTTAATGGAACATTTTATCATATTAGATTATTTTTAAGCAACTTAAACATTATAGTCAAATTTTAAATCATTTCTATACATTTAACATTATGTTTGTATTTAAAATCAAAACTTTAACATACAAAAATGCACTGATATTTTGAATGAATATTTAAATAGTTTTTAATGTTTCCAAGTATAATCAATAGACTTTTGAGGGGAAGATCTATTTAAAAAATAATTCAATAAAATGGCATCAGGAAGCTGTATTAAAGAGGAAGTTTGTGAGTCAGTAAGAAAACATATCATTAAAAGTGACTTTTTATTAAATGATATGTTTTATGCTAATATAAATAAAAAAGCTTTGAAACATTTTTGTATAAGCTTTAATTATTTTTCACAAGAGTACTTTTGACAGCCATTGAGAAATAAATATTATATAAACCGGATTCAGTTGACTTTCTTCATATTACGTTATCCTTCCACTGAATAGTCGTCTATATAACTACAGAGTACAACACAAGCAAATTTGAAACATTTTAATTTCATGGACATAATCCTTATCAGGTCAGAAACTAAGTAATCTATAATATCAACCATTACATTACTGTTGGGTTACGATCAACTATTTTTTTTAAGTTTGTTTTATTACTTAGCCATATTTCCACATAAATATAAATTTTTATATCAAATATAAGAAACGACAAACAAAAAGGATCAGAAATGCGTCTCTGCAAGAACTGAAAAAAAAGAAAATGCTTTTTTGTCACTCAACATTCACATTGATTTACAATCCTACTTGTCCTTGGTTTTCAAAAACTGATAAAAATGTCTTTTCCCCACACTTTAATAAGGTTTTTTTAGAAGTTACGAATAAAACAGAATTATAATCATGTATTTCCTATACCTGCATAAATAAACTCTAAATTCTTTGCTCTTCAGTTGCTGGATCATCGAATTTAAAAACCTCGAAGCCATGTCTTACTAAATTTGTTTGTATTGCTCTCTGAATATTTCCAATAATACACAAGGAAAGAAAAATAAGAGTGCCCTTCAGTACACCAATAACGAAGTAGAGAGCGCCATTAACCGGAAGCGGTTTAAAAAGAGGAGGATTCTTTCCGCTTTTAACCCTCAGAAGTAATATTTCCCATTAAAACCAGTCGTGAAAAATATTTGACTCCAGTTTCCTGTAAGAATCGAAAAGTGCATCCTTGTACGAGAAATACATTAAACAATAAAAAAATAATATAAAGCTCTACAAAAAGAATTTTTTGTTGTGAGTTTTTTAGACTTTAATAAAAATGCTGTAATTTGATTACCTAAAATAACTATTCATGTGAGGGAGTGGTTGTGGCTTTTTGGCGCAAGAGCCGATTTCGGCCATACTGAACCAAACATTTGTTTTAGATTACATAAAATTTTAGAAACTCAGTTAAAACTTTAAAATAATGATATGCATAAGGTATATCTAAAAGTTAACATTCATTAACATTGTATTAAAAATTCATTTACAATTCTTAAACTATAAAAGTGCGGGTAGTCTTCAATAACAGGGGCTTTTTCACACTTCAAAATGCGCCAAACCCCAAACAGAGCGAGTATCATTCTAATGTGGCTGCCATCTGTTAGAATCTTCTTACTTCTGGCTACGTCACAGAGTTAGCGCAACACGAAGTAATTTAGAACTAGAAATAAGTGGTGGATTTCGGTTCTTCCGCAAGATAATATAGTCCGAAATATAATTACATTTTATAAAGAGAATACAAAAAAAGAAATGAATTTTTAATGTCAGTTTTGAGCTTATTTTGCATAATAAATTTTTAAAGATTCTTAGGAAAATATTTTTAGTGTTTGAAGAAATTAAAATAGAAATTTTTTATGCATATTAAACGCCATAAAAACACAGTTCCTTATTTTTATATATATATAATTCCTTTTAAAAGTAAAAATTCCAATTTTCTTTTGGGACACATGATATTTTTTGAAATTTAGTAATTTTTGTTGCTTTAATGTAAAATTAAAAATTATAGAAATTTGAGAAAATAGTATTGAAAAAGTTTAAGTTTTTAAAGTTTTTTTCTCTTATCTTCTTTATTTATTACATGCTGTATATTTTATATATTCTTTATTTATATTAATTTTTATATAATATTTTTACAATAAAACTATTTTTGATTACTTCAAAAAAAAACTTTTAAGCTAAATATCAATATTTGATTTATACAAATCTGCAAATAAAATACTAAAAAAAATAATAAGATTTTTTACTAAAAATTTTATTTTAGTGAAAAAAATTTATACTTTTCTTCATTTTTTTAAATTTTGGAACTTTTTCTGGGAAAGATTAATACAATTTTTTACCTTCTTTTAGTTGGTTTTCCTTCAATAGCTCACTTGAGTTGAATAACACACGGATTGTCAATTGTTATAAGCAGGTTTTGGTTATTTTGAAGATACGTTTTATAAAAAAAAAAGAAAGAATATTTTATCACTCAATTTTTCCTAGTCCCCCCCCCTTAATATCAATATATGTCAAATTTTTAGTAGATACACTTGATCATCTTATTTACTATTGCAGTTCTAAAACTAACTACTTTCTTGAATAATTTTATTTACATTTTTTAGACTTGTTTCAAATTTAAAATATGTTAATCAATATTTAGTAATTGGAAATGTTAACTCTGTAAATTGTTTTGATGGGAAGACGATGACGAAAGGTGGTATATCATTCTTCTAATGGCCACACAACACCACATTCACTATAGGGAGAAAAAGAATCAAATTCAAATGTTTTATCCTTTGCATTCCGTTTTTCAAAATTCATTTATACAAGTACAAACGCAGTTTTAATGCTATTCTTAAAAATGCAACTATCTGTCCGATTGAAATTTGGGGAATATTTCTAAAAATTTCTATAGCTTTCTATCTTTTTTTTTTTTAAACTACCGCCAGAAATACGCATTTTAGTGTGCTATATATTTTCTAAAATTTATTTTTAAAATTAATACAATCGAACTTTTCTAATTATTTAAATATATTTTAAATAGTTTATTTCAATTTTTTTAAATGTATTGCCTGTAGCGAAAGATGCATTAAAATTTTCAATAATTTTAGACAATTGTCATATTAATTAAAAATGTCAAATTTATTTCATTCTTAAATTTGTTTATGTAGGAATAATTGGAGCTTCACAAAGAGAAAAAATTCACTATCAGTGAGTGAGTGAATATTAACGTCACTCTGTTCAGCTACACGAGGGCTTTTGGTGACGGACCTCGTCATTTTGAACCACGGTCAAGTGACGAGGACGGCACCTGAGCTGGCACCCCCTCTCCTAACTACCATACCAACGGGAGGACGTTTGAACTCTCGACAGATTTAACGTGCATTGCTCCCCTACACGGCGGGTCTTTAGTGGTACTAGGCTCGAATTCATGGCATACCTGCCTTGTTCCGATACCTTGACCACTTGGCTACCGTGGCCAAACTCGCTATCAGAGACTGCTGGGGGAAAAAGCTGGAAAATTTTTACTATCACTTTGCAACACTAATTAACATGAAAATGGAAAAAAATATAAACAAAATATGTTTATTAAGATGGACATCTTAATTTTATGATTTCGGACAAAGCTTTTATTTCAGTCTAGATAGTAAAGAATATTTTAATTGAATTTCAATAAAACTCATCAATAGTTTATTTTTCTATACAGATCAAACACAAATCCATCTTTAATGTTAAATAGATTTACAGTATATTTATAATAATTTTTTGTGAATTTAAATCCAACATACTGGGATTCTCCATTGACTTCAGATACAAGAGACTGAATTCATTACACTTGATTCTCAGGCTTAGACTGAAATATAAAATGGTTTTTTTTTTAAAGTATTGTTTTCTTTTTTCAACTCCATATAAATATTCAGAAAGAATTATAATTACTAAACTTTTCATCAGAAATTTTTTTAATTTTTACGCAAAAGGAGTCAAATAAATTTCTTTTGTAATTTTAGAATTGGAAATGTGCCACTTGGTATCGCTGGCTGATATATACTTTACAACTTTCTATTTTTGACGTTTTTCTTATAATTGGCATTTCAATTTTACTCCTTACTGTTGGGGCTTTTCCATGTTTTTTCCCCCTTCCTTGCATTTTTCATGAAAATTTCATTTTCTTATGCAACAGTGATAAGTGCTACATTATCTCAGATGAGAATTTCACTTTTGTGGATGCTAAGTAAAATGGAAAACCGAGGGGGGGGGGTTAAACATTTAACTGACTCTTCCCATTTGAGAGGCAGAAGGACAACAAGATTTATGGTCGCTGCTGCAAATTTTAGGGGTTTCCAGGAAGTGTGATTCCTGCATAGGGTAGTATTGTCCATCATATTGTTGAAACACTGGAAACTTGCGGCTATACTAGTTATACAAAAGACCCTCCTCTTTCTACTCAGGAGATAACGATGCACCAGCTCAATGAGCTGTGCTTTTTCTCTTTCTGTGTTTCTGAAAGGAAACAGAAAATGCGATCCGTCAGCGACACATGAGAAGGAGGGTAGGAACAACAGTTTTACTGGGAGTTTTCTTTTGTCGCTTTTCTCTCATGGGGGGTAAGGGGTTCAAGGCCGAAGTTCGTTCCCCGGAGGGGAGTAAAGGCAGTCAGATTTCTTCGACTGTAAAATGATTCGGCTTATGAGTGCTGCATTTTTCCTTTCAGAGGCCTTAGATGAGAAAAAATCGATTTTAATGCTATCGCTCTATGTGTCCCTGTAAGATTTAACGATATTTCAATAACTAAACCTACTCCAAAATTGAAATTAAACATATTTCGAATATCGATGTAAAATTTGAATAGAATTGGCGTATATACAACGGAGATATTAAAATAAATGTGTCCTCAATCCACAGTTTTTCTAAAAGAGATAATAACATTATATCCATGTCAGAAACTTGGAATATTTAAATTTATTATTATATTATGTTAAAGACAAGATTATTATATCAACAGAAATTTTACAAGTGAAAATGTTCAAAAAATAATGTTTACAAATCACTTTTCTCCTTTCAAACAAAAATGGATGTTTTAATCAACGTCGGATTAAGATTTGTTCCTTGGCCATAGACAATATTTAAAAACTGTTAGCATTAGATTAGATTTGTTGGTAAATCATAGCGTTTAAAAAAATGATGAATGCATTTTGTTAGTTTCAGAACTTTAAAACGTGAATAAGTAATAAACAATATCAAAACACATATCACATTCGATTCTGTCATATATATATCAAGAACTAAAATAGCGTTAAGTTTTATGGATACGGTACAAAAATTAGTAAACTAATAAAAGAGACTATAATTAACTCTGAAACAATCATGTATTTCTTCTTAATTTGTAAGAAATTAAAATTTGCTGAAATTTATTACAGTTAAAATT